>JAUMHN010212763.1:18097-45185 GCA_032360265.1 Heliamphora ciliata
CCTCATTGGCGACGTCTCCTCAACTCTGAACTTGTTCCCGTACTCTCTATTCTTACCCACATTAACAAAGGCTCTCCTCAACTCTGCAACTCAAAGCACACACCTAGGATCAATTCCGTAGGCCAAAACACGAGTTGTCGAATCTCGACACCGTTCGTGAAAAAAATCACACGTATTACATCTCACGCACAACTAAAACCTCGTTTAAGTCCCCACGATGATTCGAAGACTATAGAACCCTAAGCGCACCATCACGTAGTACCCGTCCACGGTACTAGCACTAAAGCCAACGAGATACCCACTCTCGAGCAGGAACAACGAATATCTAGTTCAAGAGAAAATAACTCACTCTAACTTTAGGAAGATTCACCACGATACAAGATTTTTAAACGAAGCAAGGGCTCTTACAGAAGAACTTTAATCTCGGTGAATTTGCGGCTCAACAACGATAAGGGAAAGTAAAATAAAGGGTGTAGAAATCACACAGTACATACAACAAACAAGAATGATGAGCACGCATCTCTAAGCCGAACGAGGACCACATAGAGAGCTAGCCGCCAGAGCAGAAACAACATTGCGCTGACATGGGAACACAATCAAAGGACTCATATAAGCACAAGTCCCAGTGACACCTGAATGAAAGGGGTCACTCGAAGAAATCAGGTAAACAACTTGGGTTCACAAATGCAGTTCACGAAGTCAGGGATGTGCACGTATTCCTTTATGTCTTCACAAGGCCGTCCATTCAGAACAACGCACCTTTAACCACCTAGGGTTGACAACAGGGAATCAACCAATCCCAACACGAAGTACACCCACCCAACGGATATGAGCTAAAAATCCTTAACCACAACAATCCAAGGTCAAGCATGGAAACTATACAACACCTCTCGCACACTATCTCCTTGCCCCTTTGGCATTCATACTCGATCACTTAACCCTTTATCGTACTCTTGCCAATCCTACAACTAAGCTATCGTTCGATGTCATTGAGATTAACAGGGTAATAACCTCTCTCGAACTCCTCAATGGTAGACTTTAAGCATCTTCACAAAGAACTCCTTTCCTATACAACAAGATTCCCACGCTGCATCTTAGGTAAACAGGTTGACTCTAAAGGGCCACTCCCATGAAGGATCTTTATACTTAAACTCTTCGTAACTTATGCCTACACTGCATTTTCACATAAACCTCCAGGTCATTTACAACCAGGCCTGTCCTCTTTCGAAAATGAGTAGTTCAAACACTCACCCCAAGAAGACATAAGGACTTTAGGTATCGAACAAGGCACCAACTGTACCCACTCAAGGACTATCGGGACTCGCCATGCGAATAACATGGCCTCAGGAACTTCAACAAGGGTCTCCATTGACAAGAGCTAAAGGGAACGTAACCCAACACCAACTAGTCCATGTGCCACTAAACTCTCAAACAACCTTCAATTTATCGTTGTAGAGGTAGGTTTTACACCTCATCATTAACCCCCCACAAGATAGCTCTCCCACTTACAAAACGGACCACGACAAGAGTACCATTCGCTATGCCTAACCCTCTAACTCGCATGCCCCGCCAATCTACATCTCTATATATAAAGTACTATCCAACATGACTTTCACTAGTCCCGCTGCAGATGCAAAAATGGATGGGTTGAATGCATGCATGCTCCGACGTTGACGTAAACATTAGTCCACGAACAGTATTCTAAAAACGTACCTCAGGTGATTGAAGGGAAAGCTTTGGCATCCAACACGGCAGGTTCCACCGAAGCACAGGTATTTGTGTGTGTACACACTAGTCCATGAAACATCTGCCCTTGAAGCGCTCATAAAGCCCTCTAATCGTTCCCTTTTTTAAGGCAGTCCCGACGCATGTGGCCCTCCTGGCCACAGTGGAAATAAGAAAATGGAGCCTTCTCCCAGGTTTGACTTTGCTGCCTCTCCTTCTATGGGCACTCCCTGGCGCGATGCTCTAGTTGTCTACAATAGAAGTAAAACATCACTCGACGCTCAAAATGTCCCGATGAAGCAATAGATGGCCCGAGTGCCAAATGTGGCTGCTGCTAGGACCCCGTGGAACAAAAACTAGGGCCTCTGACCTTTGGCTTCTTGAGCTGATGCCCACCTGACTGCTCCCTTGTGTGTTCCGGCTGTGATTTCCTCTCTCAGATCCTATGGCTCTCAGCCAGTGCACTATCAACTCTGATGTCGGCCTCCACTAATTCCTTGTAGGCTCGAATTCTAAGAACTACAATATTTTCTCTAATAGAGGGTCGAAGACCCCACTCAAACCGTTCGGTGCGCAACTCCTCAGTTGCCACCATCTTTGGCGCAAACTGTGACAAAGATAATGAACATTTTATGTTATTAAAAATAATGAACATTTTATCTATTATGGTATATTGGTGAATGATCTTTCTGTTATTACTCATATCTGTCCTACACTACAACTGAATGAATTGAATACTACATCTAAATCACCATTTAAGAGAAAGAAACCTTCTTTATTGAACTAAACATAGCTTTGGCACTTACGGCTAGATCATATTAATCTAAAAAGGATAAATAGACTGGTTGAAGGTAGACCTTTGAGTTCATTAGAAGTGGAGACACTTCGAGTCTATAAATCCTGCTTTGAGGGTAAAATGACCAGGAGCTCATTTTCAGCTAAAGAACCGTTGGAACTGGTTCACTCTAACTTATGTGGACCTATTACTATTTAGACTAGAGGAGGCTTTGAGTATTTTGTTACTTTTATTGACGATTATTCAGGACATGGTTACATTTATTTATTGTACGTAAGTCTGAATGTTTTGATAAATTATAAGTATTTAAGGCAAAAATGGAGAAGCATTAGGAAAAATGTATCAAGAATCTACGGTCTAACCGTGGTGGCGAGTATCTCTTTGGAGAGTTTAGGGATTATTTGTCAAAGGAGAGGATTACATCCCAATTAACTGCACCAGGCACTCCACAACAGAATGGTATAGTAGAAAGAAGAAATATGACTCTTATGGATATTGTGAGGTCTACGATGAGTTATTCAGACTTACCTGACTCGTTTTAGGGATTTGCATTAGTGACAGCAACTTTTATTCTGAACTCGGTACCTTCTACGTCAGTACCATCTACTCCTACAGAATGGTGGACTGGGCGTAAGCCTATTCTGAGTCATATTCAAATTTTAGGCTGTCTAGCACACATGCTAAAAGGGAACACGAATAAGTTAAAACTGAGAATAGAAGTCTGTTTCTTTATTGAATATCTCAAGGGAACGAAGGGTGGTTTATTTTATAATTCTAAAGATCCAAAGGTTATTGTCAATACCAATGCACGATTCTTAGAAGAGAATTATGTAATGGACCACAAATTCAAAAGTAAGAATGTTCTAGAAGAGCTGAGAGAAAATTCTAATAGTACAAGAGAAGCGCCAAAAAAGTGTCATCGATATCCCATTGTCTCGTCGTAGTGGGAGGATTATCAGAATACGTGCGGATCCTAAACCAAATCAGGGTGTTACCACTAACATGCCAGTTTTACAACTAGAAGAGCATATGTATGATGGTGTACAAGGTTTAGAATTAGCACAGCATGTCACTGCTAGTACACAGACACAGATAGTGCCTTGTCATAGTGGGAAGGTTGTTCGTCAACTCGATCAGTATTGTTCTTGAGAGGGTCTTTTGACAGGATTTCAGAAAAACTGGATACTAAACCCTATAACTTCAATGAAGTACTCTAAGATAAAGATGCCGGATTTTAGTAAAGGGCTATGAATTCAAAGATTGAGTCCATGTACTCTAATCAAGTTTGAAAACTTGTAGAACCACCTGAAGAGATAAAATCCATTGGAAGCAAGTGGATCTATAAGAAGAAGAGAGGAGCAGACATGAAGGTGAAAACCTTTAAAGTTAGGCTTGTTGCAAAAGGGTTTTCTCAAAAAGAAATAAGCAATTATGAGGAGACATTTTCGCTGGTAATCATACTTAAGTCTATTCGAATTCTCTTATCCATTGTAACCCATTTCAATTACAAAATTTGGCAAATAGATGCCAAGACATATTTTCTTTATGGAAGTCTTAACGAGTGTATTTATATGGTATAACCAGAAAGTTTCATAGCAAAGGGTTAAGAGCATATGTTGTGCAAGTTTAAGAGAATCATTTATGGACATAAGGAGACATTTAGGTCTTAGAACACTTAGTTTGATCAGGCTATTAAATCTTACGATTTTGATCAAAGTCCTGACAAGTCCTGTGTGTACAAGAAACGTGATGGAAGCATAGTGGTATTTCTTGTACTTTACATGGATGATATCTTGCTCGTCGAAAATGATGTGGTGGTGTTATTTTTGGTAAATGTATGATTATCTGGCTTGTTCGATATGAAATACTTGGGAGAATCCAGTTACATCATTGAGATCAAGTTTATGCGAGATTAGAAATAGAGGATGCTAAGCTTATCACAAGTTACATATATCGATACTATCCTTACTCGTTTTAGTATGCAGAATTCTAAAAAAGGGTTTCTCACTTTTAGACATGGAATAACTATATCCAAGGATTAGTATCCTTAGACAGCTGTTGAGATAGAGAAGATTAAAGCAATTCCTTATACTTCTGTAGTAGAAAGTCTCATGTATGCTATACTTTGTACTAGATCCGAATCTGTTTTGTCGTTGGCAAGGTTAACAGATTTCAATCTAATCTTTGAGAGAAGTATTGGATAGTGGACTAAGATTGTATCAGCAAACAATCTTGTAGATCCTTTTACAAAAAGCTTACCAATTAAAATTTTTGACAGTCATTTAGAGTGCATGAGAGTCAAATGGATGGCCACATGATTTTGGGTATAAGTGGGAGATTGTTAGGGTTGTAAACTAAAAACTATGATTTTGGTTTTAGTATTTAATTTTATTTGTTAATAAAATTAATTTTTTCATTTTATTAGAATGTTAATGAGAAATGTATGCGTTTCATTATTTATTTAATGTAGTGTATATATGTCTTTTATTCTATATAGTATATAATTTAGTGTGTAGAGTTCAGTTTACACACAGAAAACAAGATTAATGGTTGTTGTAGAATATAAGTTTTTGGTTCATAGTCTTAGATGGAATTGGACAAACTATCGGTACGACTGTAGTATAATGTTTTAGTAGATCTTTCTTTATTACGAGAAACGATAATTATTTCGACAATTGTTCTAACTCATTGTGCTAATACACTTTGTATGTATTGAACAGAATCAAATTAGGGTAATAAATTTTATACTGACTATATAAATTAATTCACACCCTATGATTATTATGAGTGCTTACACTCTTAATCTCGAAATAATTATTATTCATGTATATTTAATCTTCGTTATTTTGATTCATTAGAGGGTGCGATCTTTTATTGGTCATTATCCCTGTAAGTTGGATAACAAAATTAATTATATGGCGGATATTAATTATTAACAGAATCTACGGCTTGAAATATCGGAATTGATGATACCTCCTTAAGGAAGCTTATAAGTTTTGACCGAGCCAAACCCTGCAGGTGGATTTTATAATTCGGCAGTCAAATAAGTTAAGTAGAAGATTTTAAAGAATTTTTGAAGAAACCTATTAAATATAATTATTAGTAATTTAATTTCATCGGCGGATATCTATAATCTTAACATGGAGAGAATAAATAAGCATTTAATAACATGAGCTTGAATACTATGATTTTAAGAATAAGGCTGTGAATGCAATTATAATTTTTTAGTGGAATGAGTTATAATTTATGTTTTTAAGAAATTTCTTTTGAATTGAGGTAGGATTTCATAATTGCATTAGAATTTCATGTCTTATTTACTCCACAGGTCCCAATTGTAGCCTATTTATATACAGCTATAAAACATAGTCTCCAGTTAATTAATATCAGTTTTAGGGTTTTCAAGTCTTGTAAATCCAAATAACAGGAGACTAGGCAGGTTTTAATGATCATGATAGATTAAAGCCCACACTTTATTTATTTTCTAGCATTCGGGAATACAATAGAAGGCTTGTGTTGGAGATTTGATTAGAATTAAAAAACCGCGACAGATTATTAACTAGAAATTGTTGCAGCACCCGAAATTATCCAACCAGATTTCGAAAGGTATATTCCTGAAATTAACTTTGGGAGCATTATCGGGTTTTATTTTAATTATTCGACATAAAAAAGTTTTAATTTGAAGCATATTTTAGCGTTTGCCAGTTCAGATTATTTTTGACTTAATTCATAGATATAATCTTAGGATCTTAGCTGTTTGCTCCAACAGTTGCTACCATGGATCATTCAGAAATCCTATTGTTCGGCCTGAAGCTTGCCAACTTCTATCATCCATTTTACATCCTCTGTTAGTTTGGATATAATCAGACGAGGCCTATTGCCACTGTGAGTCACATGTACAGTTCTCCTCATCGTGTTCCCTTCTTGGGCCAGTATCACTAGGTTTTGTCTTCTCGATTGACGATGTCAGTTTGCAATGGGTTTGAGAGTGGACTAACTGAGGATTATGGTGCTTGGCTGGGAGAGGAGTTAAAGGGCAAAGCGAAGCAAGGAGGAGATGCCAAAAGAAGAAGGATTTTACTCTTCTTAGTTATGCCCCAATATCTTGTTATTTTCCTTTTTAGCTTTTTAAAGAAAAGGATTAGATCTCGTGAGCCTCTCTTATTTTAGAATCAAACTAAATCAGTAGAGCTTATCAATTAAATTTTTTTCATTTTTAGATCATGAGGACTTTCAAAACTCTTCTTTAATTTTTGTTTTTTCTATACAACCAATCTATTAGAAAAACTTAAAGAAAACATTTGCATTGATCAACCATTTAGACCATGATTACAGAGAAGGGCATGAACAAAGGTTTGGGCCGAACTTCAAGCAGAAGCTGCCTATTGCGGGTGCTTTTGGTCTCGCGGGATGCACCGAATATCTATTATTTTTAGAAAAAAAATTTTTTCTTTTCAAAACAAGAAAATTCAAGATATCTGAGCATCTTTTTTTAAAAAATAGAGTTTCCACTCAATTTTTGAAAAAAATTAAGAAAAACAAAAAAAAAGGCTGCGGGTATTTTAAAAATGTAACCAGAGAAAAAGAGAGTTCATAGGCTAAGGTACGAAAAGGGAAGG
This sequence comes from Heliamphora ciliata, assembly GCA_032360265.1. Lineage (NCBI taxonomy): Eukaryota > Viridiplantae > Streptophyta > Magnoliopsida > Ericales > Sarraceniaceae > Heliamphora > Heliamphora ciliata. The sequence goes on from JAUMHN010212763.1 coordinate 25,235, forward strand.
TGTTATACACTATTTTTGCCCAACTGTGAGGTTGGCCTCTACTTTATCAATATTGATTTTTGTTGTAAACTTTTTAAAGATAACATATATAGAATAGGAGGTTAAAGGGAGTTCAAATAAAAGCAAGCATAGAAACAAAATCCGAACTATGATTCTTAGGGTCATGCAACTTGGTTGTTATCTCTAGATATCCCACACGTATCGTTTGAGCAAAGCAAAGAGAAAAACATGCGAATAAGCGACAAAATAAACAAATAAAGGTCTAAAGATCATGTAACAATGTTTTTGCCTCTAACATGCTATAAACTGGCTGTACAGAATAAACAGAAGAGACTAAAACATCATATTTAAACTACTGAATATACAGAAAACTCACGGCCGTAGCAACAAAGGTCGCGACCATGAAAAAAATAGTCACAAAACGTGTGGCCGTGATAAATGTAGGGTTACCGCAAGGAACATAATGAAAAAGCTCACGGCCGTGACAAATAAAAGTCGCGGTCATGATTTTTAAGGGTATAGAAAGAGTATATGCATTGCACAAGACTTAAAACATGCTCAAATAAATAGGATATATAGGATGGAGACAATAACCTATTAGTTCTAGGTTAGATCCACCATCATTCATCCCGTATACAAATAATAACTCTAAAACAGAATGTATTGGATATCGCAATGAACAACAAAATGCTAAAAAAATATTTTCATGTCACTGGCCTCATAAAATCTCACGGCCATGACAACATGATATTGCGACCGTGAGAAACAAAGGTAGAAAAATCATCGGTCAAGTATACAAAGATCACGGCCGTTACTATAGATTTACCTAAACATTCGGTCGTGACATTGAAAGGTCGCAGCTGTCATGTCTGCATAACCATAGAATATACAGAAAGAAAGGTGTGTAGAATGGAGACTATGACCCATTTGATCTAGGTCAAATTTACCATTCATTGCTCAGTAAGAAGATAAACTAAGGAACTGAAAAGAAAAGGTGCTAAATAGAGTAATAAAAGGAGATAAAACCTTAAAATAAACAAATATCAGAGAGTTATGAAGAGAGTTTTTACATTTTTAATCTTGAAACAAATGTCACGGCCGTAATAATATGATGTTACGACCGTGAGTAAATAAGGGACAAGTATACCGGCTCTTACCAAACATTCACGACCGTGACTGTATGTTTAACTCATGTCATGGTTGTCATGTTCCAGAACCTCATAAAGCTTTTAATGTGCTTAGTGTGCTTGTGAGTGTCGAAACATGATAAAAATGACTATAAATATACGAAATAGAGAGCTACGAATACACTATTAGTAATGAAAAACATAAGATAACTAATGCTTACATTGAAATAAATGTAAATAGGAAATAAAATAGTAGAAACCTTATCCACGACACCCTCGGGGGAAAAAATGAGGGTTTAAGAAGAGTCGTAGGTTCTTAAGGTTACCTCGTGTGGATATTCAGCTTGAATGTCCCCTCGGGGATGCGAATAGGATACCTCTAAGTTAATATGTGCTTCAAGCACTCCTCCAAGAAAAACAAGAACACAAATAAGGCCCGAGTAGTGTGAAATGGATAGGAGAATATTAGGGGGAAGTATATTTGGGCAGACCTTGGGCCTTCAGGTTTCTCTTCTTCTCTTGCTTAGAAATGGCACCTATTTATAAGCAAGGCGAGCAACATAGACCCCTTCTAGGATGCTGCCACCTATCCAAAAAGGGGTAATAGTGACGGTCGCTACCTTCTTACTTTTACATAGTGATGACTGCTACCTTTATGGTGGTAAAAAGGATAGCAACGACTTTCAAAAGTCGCGGCCAGGATAAACAAGCAGCGACCGTGATAAAGAAAGTCACGTCATGGTTTAGGGTTTGCAAAAAAGGTTACGGCCGTGACACAAATGTTATGGCCTGAGGGTTTTTTGATTTTTTCTTGGGTTTTAAGCCATATTTGTGATTCTGCTTGCTTGGGAATATCTTTGAGCATGATTCTCATACTTTCGTCATTGGAGCGCATTTGAGATGGGTGCCTATGATTTGGCTTGGTCAGATTGGGGTATCTACAGTTGTCCCTCTATCACAGAGCATGCAACAACTTGTGGTGCAAGTAAAAGCCAAAGCTCTAAAGACAAACTAATTGAACAAGCTGCTAATCTTAGGCACAAATAAAACATGGAGAAAAAGTATGGTCGAACCCAAATTTTTATCGAGCTTCCTACGTACCCCCATTGTAAGGAATCTGACCGATTGTAGTTCGTGGGATAATACATATGAAGCAAATAAGCTAATCATGATGCATGATTGGTACTGTATGATGCAAGCAGGTACGATGTAAACATACAAAATTCAAGATCACAATGTGGATTGAAGAACCTTCAAGGATCAATTTAAGGTCATGAGGTGGACCGGTAAGATGGATATCAACTTTAGGTCATGAAAGGGCCGACGAGTCAGTTTAGGGTCATGAGAAAGACGGATGAGTCAATTTAAGGTCGTGAGGAGAACGATGAGCCAGTTTAAGGTCATAAGGAGGACCGATCAGATAAAAGAAGCATTTTAAGGTCGTGTGGGGACCGATGAAATCAGTTTAAGATCTTAAAAGGGACCAAACTCTTAGGGGGTAATTTTAAGGTCGTAGAAGAACCGACAAGTCAGTTTAAGGTTATGAATAAAGCTGAAGGTGTTATGGGCAGTTTAAAGTCATGCGAAGGACCGACAATACCAAGAGCAATTTTAGGTTATGTGGGAACCGATAAACCAGTTTAAGGTCATGAGAAGGACTGAAGATACTAGGGGCAGTTTAAGGTCATGCGGAGGAATGACGATACCAGGGGCAATTTTAGGTCATGCGGGGACCGGTAAGCCAACTTATCAGTTTTAGGTCATGATGAAGATCGGAGAAGGCTCTTTGGGGTCACTAGAACACTAGGAGAGGCTAAAAAGGTTTTTGGTTTGTTCAAAACCTACACAAGGGTTGCTTGACGATTTAAAAGGTAGGGGCATGGAAAACATGGCAGCCGTTACATTCTGAAGATGCGGCGTGCACTATTGTTCCCTAGGAATGTAGCGACCTGAATATACAGTTCGCGGCCATGTGAAACGCTTAGATAAAAGTTGCGGTCGTTGCAAAGAAATGTTGCGGCGTGGGTCAAGTTATTATGGCTGTGAGTTTTAAAGCTTTCAGACCTCACGGCTGCGAGGTCGATGACAGTAAATACGGCCTAGTATGGTTCAAAAAACTTATTCGCGCAAACAAGCTAAACAGCTCTCTTCTCTCTTCTTCGACACTCTCTCCCTCATCTCTCTTGAATCTATCTTCCCTCTCACTTTCTCAACTCTCTCTCCCTTGACTCTCTCTTCCGAAATGATGTTTCTTCTTTCTCTCCTCTCGATTGTGTTTTTGGTTCTCATATGTGGCAGCTTTGGGTTCGGCTTTATAGGTGAAGAGATGGTCGGCGCCGATGGAGGATGTGGCGCGAGTGATGGTGGTGTGGCGTCAGTTGATGGTGGCGCGGTGGGTGTGGGTGCAGTCGGCGGTCAAAGAGGTGGCGGCAGCGATATGGTTGGCGGAGCAGATGAGGCGGGACGAGGGATGTCGCGGTCGGTGGTGCCGAGGGTGACACGGTTGATGAGGACCTACTCGAAGGAGGTGCGCCGCGGATGCGCGAAACACTTCGATCCTAGGACCTACTATTCACTTAACCATTGCTTACGGAGGCCGACTATGAAATGATTCATTCTCTCAGACGTGATTGCAGAGCGTGAGGTTCTTCTTCGTCGTCGCGAGGATCATCTCTCAACCAAGAACATTAAGGTAAACTAAAGCTATGAAACCTTGCTTGTTTCATGGATGCATTTATTGAAAATTACTTGAGCTTGGTAATTTAGTCATTTTGTTGATATCGAATTGAGTTGAATTAGAATTGATATTTTGATACTTTGGATTTGATGCTTGAACTTGAAATTTGAATTTGAGGCTCGAACTTGATTAGGTTAAACCTTGACTCGAATTAGAAATGGACCTTGAACTTAGATTAGGAACTTTAGACGAATTGTGAACCAGAACGATATGAACCTTGAACTTTGGATGGAACAAAGCTTTGAATTATGGATTGAAACAAAACTTTTGGACCTGTATTTGAATTAACCTTGGACTTGGATGAACTTTTGGGTTGAATTTTGAATTTGGGTTGAGTGTTGGACTTGGGTTGAGTATTGGAACTGGGTTGAAACCGACTTTTGACTTTGAATTAGGTCGCATTAAGTAGGGCTTACTTGAATTGAATTTGAGATTTGAACGTGAACTTGTTTTATGTTGAACTTCAAAAATTGAAAACTTTGGACTTTGAACATGTCTTGGGTATGGGTTGACTACGTTGAGTCATGGGTTTGGAATGTATTCGAGCCAAACTTAGGAGTTTAGGTTAATTTGTGATTGAAAGTTGAATTTGAACTTTAAAAGTCAGAATTTTGAATCAAAATGGATCCCGTGGAATTTTGGATTTAGGTTTGTGATTTGAACGAAACTAGATTTGAGCGGAGTTGAATTTTAGGTTGAACTTTTGATTTGATGTTGGATCCTAACTTTTAGAAATTGATTTGTGGGAAGTGGATTGTTGGTTTTGGGTTTGTTTTTCGCTTGAAACGGACATAGTTTTAACGAAGTTTTCAAAATTCGAAATGGATTGAATCACATCATCGTCTTTTTTAAAGAAAAACTCTTGGATTCGCTAGAAGTTGTATTTTTTGAAAACTTGAAGTTCGAGTTCCCATTGAACTTTGAAGTTGGATACCAGTGTTTGAAACGAATTGGGCTCGTCTTTGGTTTTAAACTAGGGGAATGATTTTGAGTCTTAAGTGAAATAAATTTGATTTAAAGTGAGATTGTGTCCTTACACCTGAATTACCCTAAGTCTCGTCTGTTGAGGATGAAAAATGTACTTCGAGTTGGATTAGAAGTTTGAAAACTCTCCTTTTTGTTTTGAAAATGGAACAGGGCCCGGGTTGCGTAGGTTGGTTTTGAGACTTGTTTTTGCGTCGTTTTACTTACCGTCAGTTTGTTTCAGCTATCTTGTCGCATATTTCATTGTTGTTTATGTTATCATTCCTGTTTATCATTGATTTCGTTATTACTCTTGTTATTGTTTTTGTTCATTGATCCTTTTTTTTTGTTTTCATTTCAGGTGAGGCTACGTCGTCCGAAGGAAGAGGACTCGGCGGGAGTGACCGACTTGTTGCTGTTCTACCATTGACGATTTTTTCCTCTTCTTCACTGTTCATGAATGCCTGCGCACGTATTCTTGTTTAGGCATTTGTGCCCGTTTGATACATTCTAATACTCTACCTTGTCGTACCACACAGATACACTGCTCCGACTCACTGCACAGATACATTGATTTTGATGCTCACTAGTCCACTGATACACGGCTCTATTGTACATTGACACATTGTTCCCGACACACTGCACATATACGATGGATGGGGCCTGTGTGCCTTTGATTCTTCTTTTGGCCTGCGTGCCATGACATACACACACTTATTACTTCACTTATGAGGGGATAGGCATTCGTGTCCTGTGGTTTACACTTTTGATTATCATGAATGCCTTAGGATTATTATACTATGAAAATTATTTTTGAAATGCATAGATTTTTATTATGCATGATGTATGATCTATGAGTCGTGATCCTGCAATATAAATTGTTTTTCCTTGTTGTGAGTTGTTTAGAAATCATCGACTACGATTTGGACATGTTGGTAAAATGGGGAAGGGCTGTCAAATTTTCTGCATAAAAAAAGTTCCGGTCGTGAGTTTTGAACTCGCGATTGTGGATTTTGGATATGGCGTCTTGAACTTTTATGGAGAAAAGTTCACTGTCTGGTTGTAAGGTCGTGGAGGAAAACATGGTGGCCATGAGAAAATAATTTGGCAGCAGTGGGAAAAAGTTGGTGGCCGTGAAAAAAGTTTTTAGCGTGAAACTTTGGGCAGATTCCGTGAGTTCCCTCCATTTCTGGATCTATAAAAGCGGACAACTGTTCCAGACCCCACTGTTCTGGATATCTTGCACTATCTTTGTAATCTTCATGGCCCACTCTTACAACAACTCTCTGTTGGATTGGATGAGCGACTTTTCTCCGGTTGAGTGCAAAGACTTCCCCAACTTTGGTCTGGATGTGCTATTCTCTTTACGAACCCTGAGGGTCAATTGGCATCTTCTGCGAGGAGCGGCCCAGCTGTGGGACTCCGAGGTACATGTATTTTGTTTCGATGTCGAGGAGCTATGTTCGACAATGGAGGACTTTTCGGCCATTCTGGAGATTTCGAGTCGAGAAGAGGTCATTGTTCCTACGCCTTTCTCGAGTCCTAGGGACGGGTTGATGCAGCTTTGTGGTTATTCCAAATGTGAGGCTTCTTTCATCACCCATGATGGGTTTCTCGATGTGGCACGGATCATAGACCGCTTCGGGCCTCGGGGATCTCTTGGAGATTTTTCTTTTCAGCTTCAGCGCCAGTATACTCTTTGTATTTGTCTTCTGGTTCGTTTTCTCTTGGGACCTTCTGATAGGCAGGCTAGCTCTTCCTTGGTAGATGTGGCTCATCAGATCTACGAGAGCCAGGATCTTGTCCCGTTAGTCCTTATCGAGACACTCCTTGGGTTTTATGCAGTCCCTACTGAGAGTGCCCCTTACTTCACCGGTAGTGCTCTAATGCAGCAGGTAGTTTCTCAACTCTTATTTTTTTGTATTTCTCTTGAGTTTTTCCCTTCATCTTTCCTTTTTCTGTGTTTTCTCTCTATTTTTTCCCTCAACTCCATTATTTCTTTGTTTCTCTATATCTTTCCTCTCAACTCTCCTTTTTCTTTATTTCTCTCAGATTTGGCTGATGAAGAAAGTGAATTTACTAGAGAAGCCTGTGTCTGAAAGTTATAGCATAAAATCCTTCACTCGTCGTCAGGTTTACCACCTGTACTCCACCAAGGCTACTTGGCAGGATTACCTGAGTTCTCTGACCGGGGATGACATCTCCTGGCTGTGCCCCTAGCTGAAGATATCTTCCATGACTACTGCGACTGTGGGTCACTGGGGGTTCTATTGGTCGACTTGAAACTTGCCACTTTCTATCATCCTTATCGCATTTTTCATCAATTCGGGTGTACTCGGATCTATCCTGATACTGTTGTGAGTCATTTGTACAGTTCTTCGTATCGGGTCCCCTTCTTGGGTCAGTACCAGCGGGATTGGCCATCTCGCCTGAGGATACCGGTTGGTGGGGATTTTGACCACGGGTTATATGAGAGTTACAAAGCTTAGCTGCAAGCGGAGATAGAGCGCAGAGTAGGACAAGAAAGAGATGCAAAGAGAAGGGGGCCTTGATTTTATTTTGCTGTGTCCCAATATATTTCTTGTTTCCTCTCTTAGTTTCTTAGGATGAAGACTTGCGAGCCTCTCTTACTTTCGAAAACTATATTGGTAAAACTCATTAATGAAAATTTCCCCACTTTTGGTTTATGGTGTCCTTTAGAACTATTCTTTAAATTTTCGTTCTTGCAATATAATCATTATTTTATAAAAGCTTAAAACAAGTTCTTATATTAATCCTACTACTTAAAACATGGTTGCAAAATGGGAATTTCACCTTAAAGGTTTGGGCCGCACTTCTGACAGATGCTACCTACGTATCCCGAAGAAAGAGAATTAGGCCATAACGTAGTTCGAGGCTCGGGTTACACTCGAGTATTGACGCTCTCCTTTTGCGAGCTTTCCTTCAAGGGTAGAACTTTTTGAGCTAGTCTGAGTTGATGGGAGTAGGAAAACATTTTCACTCAGATCCATAAAGATGGCGGCGCCTCCTGACTTGAAGAGATAGGGTCTGACCCAATTGGGTTTGAACTTGCCCCTTGATCAAAGATTGGAGCTACGATTTCTTTGAGGACTAAGTCACCTTCCTTAAAGTCCTGAGACTTAATCTTCTTGTTAAATGCCCGAGCTATCCTTCTATGATATCCTTGAATGTGAAACAGGGTTCTAAATCTCCTTTCATCAAATAGGAGTAACTCTTCAAATCTGTCCCTCTGCCATTTTGATTTGGAAATATTATTATCAGCCATTATTCTTAGAGACGGGATCTCTAATTCTATAGGTAGAACAGCTTCCATTCTGTAGACTAAGGCATGGGGCGTCACTTCAGTAGAAGTTCTAATCAATGTTCGGTATCCCCACAGCACAAATGCTAACTTTTTCGGCCAATCCTTGCTTCCCTTGATCATTTTCTGTAGGATCTTCTTTACATTCTTATTTGTAGCTTCCACGGCACCAATAGTTTGCAGCTTCTACGGTGAACACTTATGGTTGACAATCCGATACTCCTCCAAGAGGTCTCGAACTTCTCCTTGAAAGTGGCTATCGTTGTCAAAACTTATTTCATGTGGAACTCCATACCGACATATGAGAATTTGTCCTCGCAGTAATCGATTGCTACAAGGATAAATTTGTGTCCATTCGATGCCTTGGGTGTAACCTTCCTACCACGTCAATTCCTTAAATCGAGAACGGCTAAGGTGAGGTCATGTTATAAAGCTGAGACGGCGGCACATGCATGAGGTTTGCACGGATTTAGCATTTCCGACATCTTTGGACAAATTGGCAATAGTCCATTTCCATTGTCATCCAGAATACCATTGGCGTAGAATCTTCTTAGTCAGCATCATCCCACTCATGAGAGGTTCGCAAACTCCTCTATGAACCTCTCTCATCAACTCGTGTCCCTTTTTTGTGTCAACACAAAGCTTATCGACTCCTAGATATCCTCTTTTGTACAGTTTGTTAGGGTTGGTATACTGAAAATCATATTTTTAGTATTTAATTTTATTTTAATAAAATTAATTTTCTATTTTATGAGAATATTTATGAGCAATGTATGTATATCATTTCTTTATTATGCATAGATGTCCAATATTCTGTATAGTATTTAATCTGGTGTGTAGAGTACGGCTTACACACAGAAGACCAAATTTTATATTCTTGCAGAATATAAATTTTATGTTCACAGTTTAGATGCAAAATGGACATACCATCGGTATGACTGTGGCACAAAATTTTAGTAGGCCTGTCTTGTTTACGGGGAACAGATGATAGCGTCGTCTATTGTTTTGACTCTTTGTCCCAGTACACTTTGTGTGTATTGAACATGACGTTTGGGATAATTAATTTTTTATTGACTGTATAAATTAATTCACACTCCAAGGTTATTATGAATAGTGCTTATCCTCTTAATCTTGAAATAATTATCGATTTGCATGTAATTAATATTCGTTGTTTTGATTTATTAGAGGGTGCGATCTTATATGGGTCTATATTCATGGTGAGTTAGATAGCGGTGTTATTTATATGGCAAATATTAATTATTGACGGAATTCATGTCCCGAAAGATTGGGATTAACGATACCCCCTTAAGGATTGCTTATAAGTTTTGACCGAGCTAAACCCTGCAGGTGGATTTGATTATCTGGCGGTCAAATAAGTTAAGTGAAAGGGTTTAAAGAATATCAAGATGCCAATTAAATTAAATTTCATTGGCGGGCATCGAGAATCTTAACGTAGAGAGAAAAGGTAAGCATTTAATAATAGGAGTTCAATGCTAGAAGGTCTTGAGATTATGAGCGAGAGTGTAATTATAGTTCCTTAGTGGTGTGAACTATAATTTAGTCTTTTATGAAAATTGCAGAAACCGTTGCGTCTTTTCATAATTGCAGAAACTGTTGGTAGGTATCTATGTTCCACTGGAAGTCTTACTCATAATTACTCCCCAGGTCCCTGTTGTAGCACTATATATCTGCGGGTAGGCTGAACCAGTTTCATATTAGATATATCATTGATATATTATATTTTGTCTCTCAAGACTAAATATATCTGGGTTCTGCCGGTACGAGTTCTCGAAAGTTTGTAACTTACACTACGTTCCAGGATCGCATACGGGAATACGGTAGAAGATCTGATAGGAGCTTCAACTTGGAATCAAATCATAGTTGGACAATCGATCGACAAAAGATATTCATCTAAATTAACTTTGGTTGCACGAGTTTCATTTTGATCATTCTTTATCAAAAGTTTTTTCTAGATCCCGTTTCGGCGTTTGCCCGTCTAGTTAATTTTTTACCAAAAATCGTTTACAAAAACAATGATCTTAGCAGTATTGCCTCCAACACAGTTTTCCTCCACATATTACAAACCGTGCATCGAGTCTTCTGATAGCTCTCTGATCTTTTTTGCTGGGTCAGCTAGGAAATTTTTATTTCTTAATGAAATTCAAAATGTCGTGATACCATGGTAGCCCGTCTATGGCTTCTTGGGTAACGACGACGTTGCTGATCACAGGTGTATCCCTTTATTGAATCTCCAAAAGCCTTATCATTATCCATGGTGGTATGTCTATCATTGACACCAAAGTGGTCAAGACGTCGGCGAACATACTCTGTAGTCTTGGAACATAGGTGAACACCACGCTCTCATAGCAGGGATTCATTATCTCAAGCTCTCGATGGTACTGAACCAACTTTTCTTCTTTAGCCTTCTATTCTCCTTTTTCCTGAGATATAACCAAAGCTGAGTCTCATATAACCTCTAACTTTCTTACCCCTAGTTCCAAGGCGGCTTCCAATTCGACAAAGCAAGTTTCGTACTTGGCCAGATTATTAGTAACCTCAAAACTCAATTTAACACCCAAAGGGATATGGGAGTTATTAGGGGTGATGAGGAGTATCCCTATGCCGTACCTCTATTGGTTCGAGGCTCTATCGAAATAGAGGGTCCACAAATCCTTCTCAATCTTCAATACTTGCTCATCGGGAAACTCAAACTCGGATTCTTCTTCTCCTTTGATAGGATGGTTAGCTAAGAATTCTACAATGGCTCTCCCTTTAATTGACTTTCTTGTGACATACTACAAGTCGAATTCAACCAGCATGAGCAACCAACAAGTCAACTTTCCTGTCAGTGCTGACTTTTTGAAAAGGTATTTGAGCAAGTACATCCTTAAGATTAGACCAACTCGGTATGCTAGCACATAAGAGTGTAACTTCCTGGATGCCCAGACTAGTGCCTAGTAAATCTTCTCTAAAGGCGTGTACCGTTGTTCGCATTCGGTCATCTTCTTACTCAAGTAATAGACTGCTCTTTCTACCTTAGTTTCGTCTTCCTGTGCAAGCATACACCCCATTGATGAATCAGTCACTGATAGAAATAGTATTAAGGACTACCAGGTTCTGGTGGCGACAAGACTGGAGGATTTTGTAGATAGTTTCGTATGGCATTGAAGGTGTCTTAACATTGCTGATCCCACTGAAACTTGGTCCCTTTTTTTAAAAACTGGAATAGAGGTTAAGAGGTAGTGGTCAGTTTAGCGATGAATCAGCTGATGAACTGAATTTTTCCTAAGAAACTCCTTACGTCCTTCTTGGTTCTTGGAGAGGGAATTTCGAGGATAGCTTTGATCTTTGACGGGTCTACCTCTATGAAATGTAATTGGCTTCACTTCTGTTGCGGAGACTATGAATTTAGTGGAATTAAATCCTTCCGATTCTCTTTCGACGGCATTCACATTTTGTTGGCTTGTATGATTCGGCAGGGGGTTTGTGGTAATATTCGATTTCTGAATGACAGTTAGTAGAGGAATCACCTTATTGTCTATTAAGTTTTGAATCTCATGTCGGAGCCTCATGCAATTGTTAATTAAATGACCGTGCCCCTGGTAGAAGGCGCAGTACTAGGTAGGATTATATCTGGGAGATAAAGGGTTTGGAGACGGGGTTGGCTCCAAAGGCTTTATGAAATCTCTTAATCAAACGGTTCAAGATGGATGTTAAAGGTATGGTGAGTTGGGTGAAAGTTTTCTTTTGGATTATTGGCATACAGCTTCTGAACCGTTCTTTGACTCGGTTCTCCCTTCAATATTCTCATACTACAATGCATTTTCTAGTTGCCTTAGCCCTCCATCGGGTCAGAAACTCAACATTGGATTATTTGGCCTCCTGTCGGATAGTCTCAAGTTCCCAAGTGGTGACATCGACCTGGATGTTGTAGTTATACTGTTGACAAATGTAGTAGCAATGTTCTCCTATGTTCATATCTTTACTGCATCTAAAGACAGAAATCATTTTTGAGCGGCTCCTAACAATGATTGTTGGAAAAGCTGAGCTTTCAACTGATCACTGATACCCATCAGCGATAGAGTTCCCACATACATCCTCAGATGGATCCTAGGGTCCCTAGTTCCATCAAACTTCTCCATATCGGGCATTTTAAACTTTTTGAGTAGCTTAGGATCGGTGAACAAGCAGTGTCCCTCGACGTCCAACATATAATCCTCGATTCATCGGGCTTTCCTCAAAATCTTCTCTAACTTGTCAACCTTATCAGACAAGATCAATTCTTTTGTGGCTAAGATATTCAAGATTTTTAGTCGGATAGGCTGTACAACTGCTGGTTGGGCTCCCTCGGGTCCCACATTATCATCCCAGATATTATCTCTCATATTATCCTCGGGGTCAATCGGAACAACCACATTAGGGTCTACAACCTGGGTCTGTAAAGCTTGGATTTGAGCCAGACACTGAGTCTGGATCCTGACCTGATTGGTTACAGTGGTGTTGACTCCCTCAACAGTCCGTTATAAGTCCAGAATTGCCCTCATTGTATCTGCTATGGTCAATTCCAGGTCTACCATCAATAATCTCAACTGATCGGCACGTCTGAGTCTTCAACTCGGAGATCGAGCCCAAGTGCGTATAAGTTTTTCTCCACTCGGAGCTATTATCCTAGGTCTTTGAACTAAAAGGGCTCACGTTAATCAGAAAACTCGTTAGCTGGGCCTAAGCTCAAAATAACTTACTCTCGATAACAGATTGGAAAGATAAAAACTAATCCTAATCGTGGTGTTAATTATACAAAGAAAAGCATCCATAAAAAGAAAATCTCATAACCCTAAAAAATTTATTGATCCTAAAAGAAGGGGTTCTATGAAATTATATGCACATGAAAAGGCATGTAGATCTTCACTCAGTGTACTTTCTTAATAAAGTCAAGAATATACCTCTCAATGCCATGAATGGTGCAAGGCATGGTCAAATGATACGCAATAACTCTTTTTGCTACGTCTATGGAAGCATGTGGCCAAAAAGCTTGGTGGCTTCCCCGACATAGCTCTGAGATAGTAAATTGACCGGGGTATCGGGTAGACAGAGCGGGGGTTTAAGAATCAAGCACACAAATATGCAAATGCAAATGCAAATACCGATGAAAAGTTTACAACAAGAACTATTGATATTTCAAGTTAAGCCCTTTTATGTTTTTTTTTTGAAAAACATATCCCCAGCGGAGTCGCCAGAAAAAACAGTGGATGTTTTTGGTCTCGCGGGATGCACCGGGTATCTATTATTTTTAAAAAATATTCTTTTCTTTTCAAAATAAGAAAATCCAAGATATTTGAGCATCTTTTTTAGAAAAATAGAGTCGCCACTTAATTTTTGAAAAAAACTGAGAAAAACAAAAAGAATGTTGTTGGTTTTTTAAAAACGTAACCAGAGAAAAAGAAGGTTTGGGGGCTAAGATGGGAAAAGGGAAGGTATTAGGTACCTTTTTCGCCAACCGTGATGTTGGCCTCTATTTTGTCAATATTAATTTTTGTTGTAAACTTTTTAAAGGTAAGATATACAGAACGTGAGGTTAAAGAGATTTCAAATAAAAGCAAGCAATGAAACAAAATTCTAACTATGACTCCTTGTTAGGGTTGGTATACTGAAAACTATATTTTTAGTATTTAACTTTATTTTAATAAAATTAATTTTCGATCTTATAAGAATCTTTATGAGCAATGTATGTGTATTATTTCTTCAATGTTATGCATGAATGTCTGATATTCTATATAGTATTTAATCTGGTGTGTAAAGTACGACTTATACACAGAATATCAGATTTTAGGTTCTTGTAGAATATAAATTTTATATTCACCGTTTAGATAAAAATGGACATACCATCGGTACGACTGTAGTACAGAGTTTTAGTAGACTTGTCTTGGTTACAGGGAACAAATAATAGCGTCGTCTATTATTCCGACTCTTTGTGATAGTACCTTTGTGTGTATTGAACATGACATTTGAGGTAGTTAATTTTATACCGATTATATAAATTAATTCATATCCAAGATTATTCTCAATGGTGATTATTCTCTTAATCTTGAAATAATTATTGATTTGCGTATATTTAATATTTGTTGTTTTGATTCATTAGAGAGTACGATCTTATATGGGTCTTTATTCTCGGTAAGTTGGATAGCGGTATTATTTATATAGCAAATATTAATTATTGACGAAATTCACATCTCGAAAGATTGGGATTGACGATACCCCCTTAAGGAAGTTTATAAGTTTTGGCCGGGTCAAATCCTGTAGGTGAATTTGATTATCCGGCAGTCAAATAAGTTAAGCAGAAGGGTTTAAGGAATATCAAGATACCGATTAAATTAAATTATCAGTAATTAAATTTAATTGACGAGTGTTGCGAATCTTGACGTGGGGAGAAATGATAAGAATTTAATAACAGAATCTTAATACTATATGGTCTTAAGATTATGGATCATAGTGCAATTATAGTTTTTTAGTAGTGTGAACTGTAATTTAGTATTTTATGAAAATTATAGAAATCGCTACTAGTTTTTATAATAGCAGATACCACTATGAGATTTGTTTAATTGCAAAAACTACTGATAATTACTTTCTAGGTCCCTGCTGTAACCCTATAAATATGCGGGTAGGTTGAACCAGTTTCATAACTTGTCTTCTAAGACTAAAGCTGTTCAAGTTCTGTCAGTACGAGTTCTCGAAGGATTATAACCCACACTATATCCGGGAGTCGCATAAGGAAATACAGTAAAAGATCTGACAGGAGTTTTAATTTGGATTCAAATCACAGTTGAAGATTCGGTCGGTAAAAAAGTATTCTTCTAAATTAACTTCGAATGCACGAATTTTATTTTGATCGTACATCATCAAAAGTTTTATCTGGAGCCTGTTTTTGCGTTTGCCCATCTAGTTATTTTTTTTAGATAATCGTTTGTAAAAATAATGATTTTGACAGTCTTACCTCCAACACTCCTAGGGTTATGCAACTTGGTTGTTATTTCTACATATGTCACATGTATCATTTGAACAAAGTAAAGAGAAAAAACATGTGAATAAGCGAGAAAATGAACAAATAAAGATCCAAGGGTCATATAACAATGTTTATGCCCTTAACATGCTATAAACTGGCTGTACAGAATAAACAGAAGAGACTAAAACATCATATTTAAGCAATTAGATATGCAGAAAACTGACGGCCGTAACAACAAAGGTTGCGGCTGTGACAAAATAGTTACAAAACGTGCGGTCGTGACATATGTAGGGTTACCGTGAGGAACAGCATGAAAAAACTCACGGTCGTGACAAATAATAGTCGCGGTCATGGGTTTTATGGGGACAGAAAGAGTATATACCTTGCACAAGACTTAAAACTGGCTTAGATAATTAGGACATACAAGACAGAGACCATAACCTATTGGTTCCAAGTTAGATCCACCATCCTTTATCCCCGATATAAGCAATAACTTTAAAACATATTTTCATGTCACTGGCCTCACAAAACCTCACGGTCGTGACAATATGATGTTGTGGACGTGAAAAATAGAAACAGAAAAAGTGTCAGCCAAGTATATAAAGATCACGACCGTTACTATAGGTTTACCAAAACATTCAGCAATGACATTGGAAAGTCGCGGCCGTCATGTTTGCATAACCACATAACATACAGATAAAAAGGTGTATAGAATAGAAACTATAACCCATTCGATCTAGGCCAGATCTACCATTCTTACTCAACAAGAAGATAAACTGAGGTACCAAAAAAAAAGGTGCTAAACAAAGTAATAGATGGAGATAAAACCTTGAAATAAATAAATATCAGAGAGTTTTCACGTTTTTAGCCTTAGAACAAATGTCACAGCCAAAATAACATAATGTTGCAATCGTGAGTAAATAAGGCACAAGTGTACCGGCTCTCATCAAACGTTCACGGCCATAACTGTAAGTTTAACAAAACATATGGCCATGATATAAGAATGTCGCGGCCATCATGTTCTAGTACCTCAAAAAGCTTTTGATGTGCTCAGTGTGCTTGTGAGCGTCGAAACAGGATAAAAATGAGGGTTTAAGAAGTGTCGTAGGTTCTTAAGGTTAGCTTGTGTCCATCCACCTCGAAGGGGTGAGAATAGGATACCTTCAAGTTAATATATGCTCCAAGAATTCCTATTAGGCAAGCAAAAACACAAATAAGGCCCGGGAAGTGTGAAATGGATAAGAGAATATCGGGTGGGAGTATATTCGGGCAGAGCTTGGGCCTCTAGGTTTCTCTTCTTCTTCTTCTTCTGCTTGGAAACAACGTATATTTATAGGCAAGGCGAGCAACACAGACCCCTTTTGGGATGCTGCCATCTGTCCAAAAAGGGGTAATAGTGTCGGCGGTTACCTTTTTACTTTTACACGGTGATGCCCGCTACCTTTATGGTAGTGAAAAAGACAGCCACGACTTTCAAAAGTCACAATCTGGATAAATAAGCGGCGGCCGTGACAAAAAAAGTCTTGACTTGGTTTAGGTTTGCAAAAAGGTTACGACCATGGCATAAATGTCACCGCCTGAGGGTTTTTAGGGGTTTTTTCTTCGGTTTTAAGCCATATTCGTGATTCTGCTTGCTTAAGAGTATCTTTGAGTATGATTCTCATACTTTCATCATTGGAGCCCATTTGAGATGGGTGCCTAATATTCGACTTGGTGAGATTGGGGTGTCTACACCTACGTATCCTAAGAAAGGGAATCATGCCATAACATTGTTCCGGATAAGATTACACTCGGGTATTAACACTTTTCTTTTTCAATATCCTAACTTTTGCTAAGGTCACCCTTTCGGGTTTTTGGCTTTACGGACTGTTCTTATTTTTGTTTCGGTGCCTTTTCGATTTTCAACCCAACGAGCTTTTCTTTTTTTTCATTTTTCTCTCAGGTGTAAAACTCTTTGTGCTAATCTAAATTGGTAGTTGTAGAGAATACATTCCTGTCCAAATCCATAAGGATGACGGCTCCTCCTAACATTATAGTCTTGATCAGTTAAGGTGCGGCCCAATTAGGCTTGAATTTATACCTTGGATAAAAAATTGGAGCTCTAACCTCTTTGAGAACTAGGTCACCTTCTTTCAGGTTTCGGGACTTGACTTTCTTGTTAAACGCTCGAACTATCATTTTTTGATATCCTTGAATGTCAAACAATACCCTGAAAATTCTTTCATCAAACAACATTAGCTCTTCAAACTTATCCATCTATACAGACACAAGTAGTGCCTCGTCATAGTAGGAGGGTTATTCGTCAACTCGATCGGCAAATGTTATTAGAATAGTCTTTTGGCGAGATCCCAATAGAATTAGATACCGAATCCTATAACTATAATAAAGCACTCTAAGATAAAGATGCATATATATGGCAAAGGATGTTGGGCTTGTGCGAGATCGAAAATAAAGGATGTTGAGCTTATCACAATCTACTTATGTCGATATGATCTTTACTCATTTTAGCATGTATGATTTCAAGAAACGATTTCTCTCTTTCAGGTATGAAATTATTCTATCCAATAATTAGTGTCTTAAGACAACTGTTGAGATAGAGAAGATAGATGCAGTTTCTTATGCTTCGGCAGTAGAAAACTTTATGTATGATAAACTTTGTACTAGACCCGATATTTGTTTTGCCGTTAGCATGGTTAGCAAATATCAATCTAATCTAGGGTAGGAGCATTAGACAACAATAAAACATATAATCATGTACTTGAAAAGAACTAGGGATTATATGTTAGTATACCAGATAGATAATCTAATACTTTTGGGGTACATTGACTCAGATTTTCAGTCAGATAAATATTTCTAAAAGTCTAACTTAAGACATGTGTTTACCTTGGGAGGTGGAGTCATAAGTTGGAGAAGTATCAAACAGTTCTGCATTGCTGATTCCACCATGGAGGCTGAGTACGTGGCAGCTTCTAAAGCATCCAAGGTAGTCGTTTGGCTCAAGAACTTTCCACTAGATCTGGATGTGGTTCTTTCAGTATAGTCGGCTATTACACTTTATTATGATAATAGCAGAGCGGTTGCCAACTCGAAGGAACCAAGTACTCACAAGAAAGGAAAGCACATCGAGCATAATTATCACTTGATACGAGAGATCATACGGAGAGGTGATATAACTGTGATCAAGATTGCATTAGTATACAATTTTGCAGATCTTTTTACAAAGAACTTACCAACCAAGACTTTTGACAGTCATGACATGTGAGTCAAATGTATGGCATTATGATTTTGAGTATAAGTAGAAGATTGTCAGGGTTATATATTAAAAATTATAATTTTAGATTTTAGTATTTAATTTTATTTATTAATAAAATTAGTTTTTTCATTTTATGAGAATTTTAATGAGCAATATATGTGTTACATTATTTTTTTAAAATCATGTGTAGGTATCTTTTATTTTACATAGTATTTAATCTGGTGTGTAGAGGTTTACACACAAAAGACCAGATTATCAGTTTTTATAGAATATAAGTTTTTAATTCATAGTTTTAGACGAAAGTTGACACACCATCGGTATGACTGTAGTATAATGTTTTAGTAAGTCTGTCTTGATTATGGAGAACGGTAATTGTTTTGACAATTGTTCCGACTTATTGTGCTAGTATATTTTGTGCGTATTGAATAGGAACACGTTAGGATAATTAATTTTATACTGATTATATAAATTAATTTATACCCCATGATTACTATGAGTGCTTATACTCTTAATCCCGAAATAATTATTAAACAAATATATTTAACGTTCATTATTTTGAATCATTAAAATGTGTGATCTGTTATGGGTTTATAATCCCGATGAGTTGGATAACAGTATTAATTATATAGTGAATATTAATCATTAATGAAATCCATGTCCCGTGAATGGGATTGATGATACCCCCTTAAGAAAACTTATAAGTTTTGATCGAGCCAAACCCTGTTGGTGGATTTTATAATCCGGCTTATCAAATAAGTTAAGCGAAAAGTCTTATGACTTTTCGAAAAAACCAATTAAATATAATTGTCAGTAGTTTAATTTAATTACAGGTATCTGTAATCTTAACATTGAGAGAATAAATAAGCATTTAATAACATGAGCATAAATTTTTCGATTTTGAGAATAAGGTTAGAAGTGCAATTATAATTCTTTAGCGGAATGAATTATAATTTATATTTTTATGAAATTACTTATGAGTTGAGATAAGATTTTATAATCACGTTAAGAGCTCACGTCTTATTTACTACACAGGTCCCTACTGTAACATATTTATATGCTATTATAAAACCTAGTCACCAGATTATTTATAATCTGTTTAGGGTTTCCACGTATTGTGAAAATGAATGAACAAGTGGTTAGAGAGGTTTTGAAGAACACGATAGATCAAAGTTCATGTTTTGTTCGTGTTTTGGCATTCGAAAATATAGCAAAAGGCTTGACTTGGAGATTTGACTTCTAATAAAAAATCGTAAAAACTTGTTGACTAAAGTTTGTTGTAGTAAACGAAATCAAGCCAACCAGATTTCAAAAGGTATAATTCTAAACTAACTGTAAGAGTTCTACCGGGTTTTATTTTTGATTGTTCAATATCAAAAATTTTAATTTGAAACCTATTTCGACACTTACCTGTCCGAATTATTTTTTGACTTAAATCATGTACAAAATCTAAGGATCTTGGGTTTTAGCCCCAACGTGTAATACCTAAGGTATGGACAAAATCGGTGGCGCTCTTCCTATTGTCAATATTGTTGGCTTGGTCAATATCCAT
>JAUMHN010212764.1:0-20868 GCA_032360265.1 Heliamphora ciliata
GATCCTATGAAAACAAGCCTCTGTTTTCTTCTAATCTCTCTTGAACTCTTCTTTGATGAGTTTCACTCACTCACTCACTCAAAGGATAAAGGGCGACTTACCCTTGAATATAATAAATGAGATGTATTAATGAAGAACACTCACTCTCTTTACAGAAAAGATTTACAATAAATGAGAATGTAAAGAGAGATGAGGAACAAGAACTGGAGTTACAGTAATAAATGTGAGTTTGAGATTTCTTAGATTGATTTGAGCAATGAAACAGTGAATATAAGTCTCCAGTTTTTATAAATGCTGAGAAGTTACTCCTTATGTAAGTTATTGTGCGTGCATTCATGACCATTGGAGGTAGGTGGGAGCAATAAATGTCAAAAATCCAACCGTTGAGATCTGTCGCGATTTGAATTTTCGTCGCCAGTGTCGACACAAATACCTTTGATGTCGACACAAAGTGTTTAGGGTAGGGTTCTTCAAGTGGTTAGGTTGACACGAATTTTCTGAGGGGTCGATACAATTTCTGCATTCTACCTTCCAACATTCTGGTGTCGACACATTTGAATCTGGTGTCGACTCGTTTGAAATTTCAACATCCGGAGGGACCATTTGTGTCGACTCAACTTGCCTTTGGTATAGACACTAAAATTCTACAGGAAGTCTCTGTTCTTTTGTGTCGACACATTTGGTCTTGGGGTGGACATCAACATTTTGCAGGCAGCCTCGACACTTTTGGGCCTATACATTTGGACTTGGGGTCCACACCAAAAATCTGCTAGAGGTCTCGATTATTTTGTGTCGACACAACTTCTATTCGTATCGACCCAAGCTTCTAGATACCAAAAGTGAGGATCACTTTTGTGTCGACACAAAATTGATTTGTGTCGACTCAAATTGAGTCTTGAGAGTTTCGGCTCTTTTGTGTTGACACAAATCTTATTTGTGTCGACACTAAAGTTTTGATACCTGAAAATCAACTTGTAAAATAGTTAGGGTGTCAAACAATTTGATCAAAGAGTGTTGACACACTTGATAAGCTTCAAGAATACTTTGTCTTAAAAATATTTGACTTAATTTTCAATTAAGATTAACACAAAATTTTCTTATTCAAGAATGTTTAAGTGTTTGAACATTTTTGAGATATAAGTCATTTTTTATGGCTAAGGTGTCAACTTTAATTTTTTAAAATATGTTAACACTTTCATTTGGGAAATATAAAATATTATTCATTTAAATCTATTTATTCTTAGAAAATGAATTATGAAAATCATCAAAATCAAAATAAAAAGTCCTTGGGCTAACACAAAGAATCTATCCACAAAATCCTGCCACAGATTAAGACATACAATGAGGAATACGATGGAATACGATGGAGGTGTTCATATCATAGAGAGGAAAACGATGGAGGTGTTCATATCATAGAGAGAGAAGCCACAGGACGGAAGACTGCTGGGCTTTCAAGAGACACCTGGAAGATTTGGTCCAGAGGGGGGACACTTGAAGGAATTTCTGGAGGAGGAAGCAGCGCCACAGCCGCTCTAGTAACCAAGCAGGCAGAGCTGTCCCCCATACTAGAAGGTCACAGTATTTTTAGCATGATCCATGGCATGGCCGAATAAGGGCATAAAATCTCCATGCGAGGGCAAATGAGAAGGCTTGGCCATATTACGGAGGTGATGAAAGTGTAAACCACCAGGGGGAAGAGGCTGAGGCCAGAAAGATGTAAGGAGGAGATCACATTCTTTGAGAAAAACTCCAAACGAGTTCAGCACCTGCACAACGATGCATTGGTAATATCCCTCAACCATGTCGACTTCGAAGTTAAGTGGGTACTGGTTGACCAGGGGATTTCGGTCGAGGTAATGTATTACGATCTCTTCAAGAAGCTTAGCCTCAGTGACCAAGATCTAACTTCAGCCCTAACTCTGCTCATGGGATTCAATTCACAACCCGTGTGAGGCCCTGACTCATTTCTTTTTTTTAAAAATGTTTAAGTGTTGATGGTGTCAGAGTTAACACCTGACCTTGGTGACGTCTTAGAGGCATGTTTGGATTGGTTAGGGGCTATACAATCTGTTCTGTAGCAGAAAACAGTTTGAGAAAATTCTAGTGAGGATTCAGTTAACTGAAGTGGTGGATTCAGTCAACTGAGTGGGCTGAATGGTGGTTCAGTCAACTGGGATAGAGCATTTAGTCGACTGACCTATGGCGATGGGGGGTTTTGTGGATTCCAGTAGCATTTCAGTCGACTGACTTGAGGCGGTGGATGATTTTTGGGTTTTCAGAAGGTTTTCAGTCGACTGAAAAGGGAAGGTCAGCTGACTGACCTCCTGTATTTTGGCATGGTCTATAAATATCAAGCTTTGGAAGATATTTTGAGATATTACATTTTTAGATCTATTTTTTTACTTAAAACCTCTACCTTCTCTCTAGATTTTGATGGGCCCGGGGGTCAATTTTCAGCGATCGGACTGTGGATTCTTGATGTTGGTGCCGGGGGTTTCGCGTTCATTCGGACAGAATTTTGTTTCATTGAGGTTCAATTTATAGGCGTCGAGCTTTTGGCTCACTGAGGTAGGATCCTAGACTATATTGTCTTTAATGGGTGCTACGTGTAATTATAGATCTGTTTATCGGTTGAAATCGCATGAAACTGCTTTAAATATTGTATTTTCATGTTTAAACCCTGTTGTTTGGTTAAAAAGCATGTTTTTCGCTTTTTAGTTGGTTTATTACATGATATGAACTCGTGGATGTTTACACTTTTTAAAAAGGTGATTTTGAAACCGGAGTCTTTGTGACAATCGTGAGAAAAACGTGTTTTGGAGGTTTGGAGCTAACTTTCGGGGTTGAGTGTCAGCTTTTAAACGTTTTGATAGAAACGATGGAATATTTTGAAATGTTTTACGTAATCTTCATGTTGATGGATGGATCTTTATACATGGTTTGTGCTTCATAAAATAGCTCTTGTGCTTCGAGGGAAATTTTGAAACGGTCCTAGCATCTTTTTTAAAAAAAGAAAAGATTTTCTTATCTAACTTGTATTTGTTTTCAAAGACTTGGCTTGTGGGGCCGTAATTGTAGTCTCTTGGGCTACTCTTTTTAAAGCAATTAAACCCTCGGTAGTACGTTTTTACAAAGTTTTAGTTTTGTTTGGGGTTTTCATCATTGGTGTTGGGGTGGTTTGGTGGTTGTACGTAGAATCTTCGCGTGACCCAGAGTTTGGGGCGTGACAACTTGGTATCAGAGCTCTGGGTTCGAATACCTAAGAGCCGTGGAAAGAGGGTGCGTTACCTTATGAGGAAAGATGTGTGTGTGTTTGGTTGCCTGTTTTTAAAACATAAGCATGATAGCTTGTTGTGTATATGTGAGTATGAATGTTGGACATTAGGATTGATTAGTCTTGCATTCGGACATTTGGATTAACAAACTTAGGAGCCAAGTTAGAAACGCGTTTTGCGGACATGATTTCTAGCAAGGAATCTAAGTAGGTTATCTGAAGTGACGCGTCATTCTTGTTGGTTCTCCTCGGTATGTGTGATGAGTCCGCATGATTGTTGTGGCAATGTGTTAACATGATTATGTTGTATGTGTTAGAAATAACATGATAGATCGACCTTAGGTTATCGTGTTTTATGCTTTCTTTATGTATAACCTATACACCCTTTGAGACGACGAGACCACGGTTTGGGTCTTGGATATGTGACTTGGTTGCTATAAGTTGTAGAGGTAAGGTTATGGGTTGAGCGTTGACCACTTGGTATGTTGTGGAACTCGTCAGTGAGTTGGGTTTATCCGTGAGAAGTTGGCCTCGGTTGACAGACTAATGATTGTTTGTCACGCCCCAAACTCTGGGTCACGTGAAATACCCATAAATAACCAACCCGAGAATACACTCTCAATATAAAACATACATGCATTGTATATAATCGCCAAACGGAAAACATTACACGGTTCCAACACTGGAAAAAAAAATGTTACAACATACAGTAACAGAAAGAACAAAAAGAAAGACTGCAGCTCTTCCACCTCTCCAGCACCTCCAAATCAACCTGCGTGACTGGTACCTGAGAAAAAACAAATCCCACGTCGTGAGCTAAGGCTCAGCAAATACTAGACAACACATGCAATATAAGCTAAACATGCTAGGAAAACGAGGTGCAATTTTAGACTCTCTTTCAAGCCTTTAAAACAAGTTTTCACATGCAATGGGAAAGCGAGGATACAAACCATCTTTTGACTCACTCACAGGAGCCCTAAAAATAGTTGAAAAAAGGTTTTTAGATCGCGATTCACACGACTCTTAAAAACAATTTGAAATTGATTTTATCCGTCTCATAATGCAGTTCATGCAATCCATGTAGCTTCTCGGGCTGAACTCGAGGGACCGCAGCCCCGCCAATGCATTCTTCTCGGCCTCACACCGAGGGATCATAACCCCAACGCAGCATATCTTCTCGGCCTCACGCCGAGGGGCCGTAGCCCCAACGCTTTATATATATCTTCTCGGCCTCACGCTGTGGGATCGTAGCCCCATTGGAATATCTCTTCTCGGCCTCACGCTGAGGGGCCGTAGCCCTAATGCTTTATATATATCTTCTCGGCGTCAAGCCGAGGGACTGTAGCCCCACTGGAATATCTCTTCTCGGCCTCACGCCGAGGGGCCGTAGCCCCAACGCTTCTTCTCGACCTCGTGCGGAGGGGCCGTAGCCTCAACGCTTTATATATATCTTCTCGGCCTCACGCCGAGGGACCGTAGCCCCACCAGAATATCTCTTCTTGGCCTCACGCCGAGGGGCCGTAGCCCCACCGAAAACTTCGTCAGCCAGAGCTAACATTCACAGAATCACATGTTCACCTATCCCATTCCACACACCTATGCATAACCAACTAGGATTGAAATGCATAAAACAACGTACTATCACTACGTTTCGCAAACCACGCCACATGCTACGCACGCGAGCCACACAACACTTGCAACTCATGCAACATGCACTACATGCATCCATTCCTCATAATCCACATAACCATGCCTATAAAACTCTGCATTTAAAGCATAAACCACGTTACACATAACGATATCAAACCATGTAATCCACTTACATAATCCGTACATAAATAGATAGTTATAAATGCACATAACCATGTATAAGAATACATCATGACACCACCAGCCAAAACATCACCTGAACGACCCGTCCACACATTGGGATTCATCGACACACCGGGACAACCAACATCTAACTCGGAGGCTAACACCTGAACCTCCCACAGAACGGTCCTTACCGAACACACCCTAAAACCAAACCACGGACCAGCACGCACACAATCGTGCCCCGACAACCCGTATCTAACCATGCCCGTCATCTCCGAGGATGACACCTAAATGAACACCCGAAGCCACGACATGATTCCCAAAGCCACAACCCGACCAACCGAACCCCCAAAAGGCATCCAATAGTATTTCAATTGACTATCCCCATAATTAATCAACTGAATACCATTGAAAACCAATTGGAAACCAGGAAACCAACCACCAAAACACCCACACAACACAGCCCAAGTCCAGTCGACTGAAAAACACACTGGAAAAAGGCCCAAAATGCCCAATACACTGTCCAGTTGACTGACCCTAAGGTCCAGTCTACTGAACCTCAAGAACCAAGATCTAGTCGACTGACCCTACGGTCCAATCGATTGAACCCAAGCAAAAACTGGTTCCGAGCTATGGGTTTCAACATCTAAACCCTGATTCAAAGCCTCAAAACACCCATTCAATATCCTCGGATATACACACACCTAGGCCTAACCTCAAAACCACGAACGAAACACCCGATACCTGATTCCTTCCACCGAAATCGTCAAAAAATAGGTTTTTAAACCTAAAAACCCAACATGAAATAAACTCAGATCTACACCAATCTAAACGATAAAAACACACACGATTACATGTAGCACCCTTATAAATGGTAGGGTCTAGAATCCTACCTCGGTGAGTTAAAAACTCGACATCTCGAACCACGTGCAAAATTGAGCCTCGTCAGAATGAAATTCCATCCAAATGAACGCGTAGCCCACCATGCCAATAATAGGAATCCACTGTTGGGTGGTTAAAAATTGAGCCCCGGGCCCCCGAGAACATAGAGAGAAGGCAGAGAGAAAAAAAAACTTATTGGAGAAGTTTTGAATATATCTTTTGAAAATATCTAACTCTAGATATTTATAGGCCTCCAAAATATCTTTTTATGAAATTTTCAAAATTTGCACCACAACGCCCCCAAGGCCTAGGGAATCTGCCATGCATGCATATCTAACCCCGATTATGCATCAAAAAGTATTTAAACATGCTAAAACAAAAACACTAAACGCGCATTGAAAAACGCCAAAAAGAAAACGGGTCAGAGTCTCACAATGTTTGTATGAGCCGAGTTTGTTCGGGTGTCGTTGAAGCCTAGTAAGTGGCTTTTTGGGTAGTTGGCTCCTCTTGAGAGTAGGCTATGGAAAGTTAGAGTTGTGTTATGGACGGCTTTAGGAGTAGAGGTGATGGGGTGCAGGAGGCCCTAGGAAATCATTTGTTATGACTAGATTGGTGGATATATATGTGGATCGTGATAATCCCTTTCGGGTTAGTGTACATGGTTCTGGCCGTGCGACGGATTAGGTACGTTGTGAGCCATGCTATGTCATGAGCCGTGTACTCAGGATGGGGTATAGACGGGAACATAGTGGATGGGAGCGTGATAATCCTTGGCTGGGTGTATGTAGAGATAGTAGAACGTGAGTGGTTCTGGAGATATCCCTGTTAGCAGGATGTTGATGGTGGTCATTAGGATGTTAATGATAGTTAGCTGGGTGTTATGGTAGTAAGAGTTGTGTCTGATAACCTTGGAAGTTGTGTACCTCCTTGAAGTTTGAGAATTGAGTTCTGAGCGAGTGAGCTCAAAGATATGGGGACAAGTATGAGTTACAGTTATGCTAGAGTGAGCATGGGTGGCAGGTATGTTGGAATGCGTAAGGATTCAGGTTATGATTCTAACTTGTGACGAGGAGCATTTTGTGAGATTCCTACGAAAACTCAGGTTTGTGGTTTGGTCGTTATCTTCGTGATAATGAGATCGTGTTTGGGAACCGTGTTGGGTGCATATGGTTGGTTAGTGCTGAGACAATGTATCCTGGATGTGATGTGTCTGGAGGTTGTTTGTGTTCCACCTTAGGTTCAGAGATGGATATCTTGTTTGCCCATGGGAACGAAGTGCGGAATCATGCAGTTCAGTAGTGGACCGTGTGGTTTGGCTAGCCTGGAATAATAGGTGAGAAATCGTGGATTACGATACCTGTGATCGATGTGTGCTTTGAGAGCGAAAGTCGGAAGGTGTCTGCATGGGTAAGGGAGTTCTTGGTAACTCTAAATCAGGATTGGGTATCTTTTGTGTGGTGCCGTGCACTTCCTATGTGAGCTGCTTGGATAGTGGGCTCGAGATCGTGACGTGGTTGTAATTTGCCTAGTTAGGTGAGTAAGCGCAACCTTCTGGAGTGAGGTTTTGGTGCAATGGGAATGTAGACGCGTGTCTTTGTGAATGGTTGGTGACGAGTTTGTAGTCCTATGGGATGTGCTGTACAAGATATGAGGATTGATGGTGTTCGTGCGTATGCGAATGTGGCTCGAGAGTTGATAACTTGGTGCAGTGAACGATCTGGGTATCATGATTGGGGTTGACAGCAACTGTTTGACTGTGGTTGATGTGTCCTTAAGGTAAGGTTTATAGGGTTCTTTGAGGACCAAGTGTTGATGAGTACTGGGAGTACGTTGAGGTTAGGTCATAGATTTTGTTAACCCTTTTCTTCTCCCCGGATGGAGATAGAATTGCTGTGTAGATGGTTATTTGGTGTGAGTTGTTTCATCTTGGTTAGATGGAGACGTTGGATTAGACTTGGTTATGTTCTAAGACTGTGATATCTCTGTGGATTTTGTACCCGTGTTGTGATCCTTTGAGTCTACCTTGGGAACTTGTATCGCCGTGTTCGGATGGTTGTGAGATTGATTCTCTGTGGTTTCAAAGGATGATTGATGAGTATGTGTGTTTAGCTGTTACGCATGGCTATGTGCCTTTTTTGATGTCAAGTGTCTGTGTGTATGACCTGGGATTCGATTGCTCCCGCGGTTGAAAACCGTAAAGAATTACATGATTGGGTTAGTATTATCCTACGGTGGAAGATCGTAAAAGAGTACATATGAGAGTGATGAATATGATAGGTCGTGGTAACCTAGTCAGAGTATGACGGTTGTGTATGATGGTTGAACCAGTCGGGTTGCGTTCCTTGTGAGGTCTAGTTGGTAGACTAGGAATGTTTATGCTTGTTCTTGTTGACAAGGGAATTTTATCAGAATAGTGCAGCTGTAACATTCACATGATGGGTTTCTGATAGACTTTTGTGAGTCTAACTTTGGTTTCTGTTTGGAGCTTGGAACTGCTCAAAGTTCTTAGAGTCAAGGAATGGTTATCGACTGTGGTAAACATTGTGCTTTGGCATAACTGTTTGTTTGGATGGTGATCCCGAGAATGTGGTAAGGTATGAGTCAGCAAAGATATGATGTTTGAGAAGCCTTGGTTGGCGTGGCTTGTTCGCACCGACGCGATGGTTTGGTTGGGAACAGAAGGGTCGTGATGAGTTCAGTATAAGAGGAAATTTTTAAGTGTAAGAGGAAAGTCTTAGTTGGTTACTTGACGAATAAGTCTTGGGTTCGAATATTCTTCTATTGTGGGCTCAAGGAATCGATGTATGTGTTATGAGTTAGGAGTTGATGTTGGATGATGGTCATCATGTTTGATTTGTCAGACGATGGTGATCATATTTGATTTGAGGTTGATCCGTAGTCTTGGTATCAGTGATCTGATGGTGAACCGTTGAGATGTATAGTGACATGCTGTTGCACGGGAGACACGGTTGGGTTTATATAGGTTGTTGGATACCTATGAGTTGTTCTGTCTAGTGATGTGTTTGGTCAAACGACTCATTGGAGTCAGGTGGCTTTATGGTTGTGATGCTGGATTAGTCTTTGGTTGTGTGGAACCTTGTCTGGAACAATGGTGTGTCACCTGGTGTTTCTCTCACCCTAGAGAATTGTGGTTCGTGATGGAAGATTAAATAGAAGATGATGGTTGTGATAAGATGTGTTTTTTTAGGTATTTAGGTGATTTATATGAGTTTCTCTCAGGAGTTGGATGTTTATGTTGTTGCTCGCGGATGAATGTCGTGCTCCCTCAGTAACGGCGTTGTTAACATCAGTAGGGTAACAAGGTGGTATCAAAGTCGGTGGTCGTCAGGTGATCGTCAAAACTCAAGTGGAGTTTGTGCGGGGAGCATATGACTTCTTGCGATCGATGTCAGAGTTCGACGTCGTGTGTTTGGACTTGCGGATATAGTCCTTGGTGTGCATGGTGAGATGCGATTGAGCCAGTTGGTGACAATAAGAACGAAGGGGTGGTAATCCCTATGTGTTTAAATAGAGAGTGTTTAGTACAAGATTCCATGATGGGTTGGTCTCGTGAGATGCGTTTGTCGCTGGGATTGTTTGTGTTTGGCGAGAGTTACGTTTCGAAAGCTGACAGTGTGAGTTGGATCATGATCCTACGTCTCATGGGTGACAGTGGTGTCAGTGGGACTTGCGTGTGTGGGCAGCTTGTGTGGAGATCGAATCTTCAAGTCGTGCTTACTTTATGTGACGACAGGTTTGAGATTTCAATTGTTGGGACATTTCTACTATTGTGCGGTATCGCTGGGTTTGCATCAGAGATTATTGATGATTGATGGGTTAGTGTTTGGCTTGAGTTTCAGTGTTGAATTTCGGGGATAAAATTCCTTTAAGAGGGGGAGAGTTGTGAGGCCCTGACCCGTTTCTTTTTTTTAAAAAATGTTTAAGTGTTGATGGTGTCAGAGTTAACACCTGACCTTGGTGACGTCTTAGCGGCATGTTTGGATTGGTTAGGGGCTATACAATCTGTTTTGTAGCAGACAACAGTTTGAGAAAATTCCAGTAAATTCCACTGAGGATGCAGTCGACTGAAGTGAGGATGCAGTCGACTGAAGTGGTGAATTCAGTCGACTGAGTGGGCTAAATGGTGGTTCAGTCGACTGGGATGGAGTATTCAGTCGACTAACCTGTGGTGATGGGGAGTTTTATGGATTTCAGTAGCATTTTAGTCGACTGACCTGGGTGGTCCAGTCGACTGACTTGAGGTGGTGGATAGTTTTTGGATTTCTAGAAGGTTTTCAGTTCGCTGGAAATGGAAGGTCAGTCGGTTGACCTCCTGTATTTTGGCGTGGTCTATAAATATAAAGTTTTGGAAGATATTTTGAGATATTATATTTTCAGATCTATTTTTTTTACTTAAAACCTCTACCTTCTCTCTAGATTTTGATGGGCCCGAGGTTCGATTTTCAGTGATCGGACTGTGGATTCTTGATGTTGGTGCCAGGGGTTTCGCGTTCATCTGGACAGAATCTCGTTTCGTCGAGGTTCGATTTTTGAGACGTCGAGCATTAGGCTCACCGAGGTAAGATCCTAAACTATATTGTCTTTAAAGGGTGCTACGTATAATTATAGATCTTTTCACTGATTGAAATCGTATGAAATTGCTTTAAATGTTGTATTTTCATGTTTAAACCCCATTGTTTGGATAAAAAGCATGTTTTTCACGTTTTAGTTGGTTTATTACAAGATATGAACTCATGGATGTTCACAGTTTTCAAAAAGGTAATTTTGAAACCGAAGTCTTTGTGAAAATCGTAAGAAAAATGTGTTTTGGTGATTTGGAGCTAATCGTCGGGGTTGAGTCTCAGCTTTTAAACGTTTTGATAGAAATGATGGAATATTTTGAAATGTTTTACGTGATCTCCATGTTGATGGATGGATCTTTATACATGTTGATGTATAATTGTGGAAATATTTTTGAAGTTGAGCTACAGCTGGGTTTTAAATGATTTCGATAGATGTACCATGACAGTGGGTGTATTGAGTTAGGCTTCTATTGCTCCTTGGTAGAAGTCTAAAAACGTGCGCATAGTGGGTTCGCTACGGTCCCTCTGGTTAATTCTCGTAAACGTGGTTTGGGTGCTTCATCTATCGGTCGCAGAAATTCGTAAAAAGCCAGTTGCCCCGTGAGCGGTTACGTTGTTGTGATTTCATGTAGAACTTGTCATTACTTAGCAGGCCTTAAGTGGTTCAGGACTAGGGTAATGGGTAGGAGTCTATAGTTGTTACCTTTGTCCTTGTGTGTGACAGAGTCGGTACATAGGAATCATTTTATGTTATTTTTTCCTTTGTATGACTCGAGTGGAGAATACTGTTTTTACTACTATTTTTCCTTAACTGTGACATGTTCATTGCTCTATTTGCAATGTATGGTTTTAAGGATAAAAAATTGTTTTGTGGCTCGTGTTAGCCTGATAAAAATATTGGTGGTTTTAAGGATGGAAAACCTTTTTGGCTCCTGTGAGTGAGTCAACGTGTACTATAATTGCATATCCTACTTTATGGCTTTATAATCTGTTTTCTATTGGGCAACTCATGGTGTGGGATTTTGTTGTAAAACCTTTTTCAGGTGAACGTGGTCCTGTTGGTTGACCTTGAGGTACCCGGAGGTGGTTGTTGACAAGACTCTATTGCTTGGTCTTTGTTAGGTAGTTTATACCTTTTTGTATATGTTTCATATTGGGTTATAACATGTTGTAAAACATATGTATGTTTTCTTATGGCCGTGGTGCCGATGTATGCATGTTTTAATGCCTTCGAGAGAACCTTAGATTGGTTATTGTTTTTCGTAGTTTCTTTCTATGCTTTTCGTGACTAGGTTCAATGGTTTACAAACGAAATTTTCAAATGATTTATGCTTCATAAAACAGCTCTTGTGCTTCGAGGGAAATTTTGAAACGGTCCTAGCATCTTTTTAAAAAAAAAAGATTTCTTATCTAACTTGTATTTGTTTTCAAAGGCTTGGCTTGTGGGGCCCTAATCGTAGTCCCTTGGGCTACTCTTTTTAAAGCAATTAAACCCTCGGGGTTTTCATCTTTGGTGTTGGGGCGGTTTGGTGGTTGTTCGTAGAATCTTCGCATGACCCGAAGTTTAGGGTGTGACAGCCCGTCTGGCCGTCGGGGAGGATCTCCATCCTGATCAGAACTGGAACAGTGGAATCCCTGATCTACTTTCTGGTGGTGGATGTACCCTCGGCATACAACGTCATCATGGCACGAACCTGGTTGCACGAGCTGAGGGCGTCCCGTCTATGGGTCATCAAATGTTGAAATTTCCCTCCGCCGAAGGGGTGGAGGTCATCCATGGGGACCAGGGCACCTCCAAAAATTACTTTGTAGCTGCCCTCAAGACCCAACTCCGTTCGAAGGAAGTTAGGTTGGTTGAGACACCGAACTAGTCTGTCCTAGAGGACGTCGGAGTGGAGGCCAAGGATAAAGCCATGGAAGAACTCAAAACGGTCATGATCAATCCAAGCGACCTAGACAAATATTTTCTTCTTGGCACCACCAAGGCCAATCAAGAAAAAGAAGAGCTACTTCAACTATTGTAACAAAATGTAGAAGTATTTTCATGGACACCATATAAAATGCCAGGAGTGGATCTCGCCTACATTTTCCACGCACTAAACGTTAGTCCAACTTTCAAATCGGTAAAGCAAAAAAGGGAGGTGTTCGGTGCCACACCATACTAAGGCCGTTGCCGAGGAAGTAGGGTGGGTGTTGGAAGCCGAGGCAATCAGAGAGGTTCAATATCCAGATTGGCTGTCCAATACGATGGTCATTAAGAAGAAATGCGGCAAGTGGAGAGTATGTGTAGACTTCACTAATCTGAACAAGGCCTGCCCCAAGGACAGTTTTCCACTTCCTAAAATCGATCAGCTTATAGATGCCACGGCGGGGCATCAGCGCACGAGCTTCCTAGACGCATATCGGGGCTATCACCAAATTGCCATGACTGGCCAAGATCAAGAGAAGACATCGTTTATAACCCCTCGAGGGACCTATTACTACAAAGTCATGCCTTTCGGCCTCAAGAACATCGGGCTAACATTTTAGAGGATGATCAAAAAATGTTTGTCGAAGTACTACGGAAGACGATGGAGGCCTACATAGATAAAATGGTAGTAAAATCCAAGAGGAGAGAGGATCATTTGTCCGATTTACAGAGAATTTTTTGACATTCTCAAAACCCACCACCTCTGCTTTAATGTGGCCAAATGCGCATTTGGAGTCGGCTCGCGTAAATTTCTTGGCTTCCTAGTCACAAATCGAGGAATTAAGGCAAGCTTGCTAGGCATGGAAGTTTTGTTACCTGAGGAGCAAGCTTAGCTCGTTGACGAAGGGTCGGTTCGTATGCCTATAAGATAAGGTGAGAGTTCTTAGCCATGATCTTGAACTTGAGTTTATATAAATGATGCATGAAAATGCTTTGAAGCGTATGTTTTGAGTTATGACCAGTTTGACGATAGCATGAACCTGTTGTTTTCAAAAGCCATGATATTTTTAATTCAAGTGCGCTATCCATAATATTTGAGCTAGCATGATGTTACTATGAAAGTATGGTTAATGTTGTGTGGTTGTTCCAATGTGCCAAGTTACAAGAATTTTTGGCCCTTTATATCCCGTTATAAGGGAAGTTACCCTACTATGGGTTTTTCATTTGTCCCTTTAGGGAAGGTTTCTCGTTAAGCGGGGTTTTTTGCCTCAAAGGTTTTTGGGCTGAGTCCTAGATTTTAGCACATATCACTCGTGCTTGGTGGAGAGTGGCCCTCATTCCATCACGTTGCTATCTGTGCATTGAGAATTGAGGGTGCGGTACCGTCGAAACTCCCGGTCGTGAGGTTGACGACTACTTGGGCATTGTTGGGTTTGAATCTAGATTTAAGAAAGCAGTCATGCATTTTAAACAAGTGGCGATTAAGCCAGGAACATATTTCTATTTGCAATACTGAGAAGGTTCTGTATAATCTGTGATATTTTCATGTTCAAGCAAATGCATCAGTTTTTATATTTTTTGTGGAAAATATAATGAACTATTTTTAGAAAGAGTTTTCAGTTGTCCTTAACTAAGTAACTGTTTTTTCTGTTCATGATAATGCTAAGTGCAAAAAATATAATGAACTATTTTTAGAAAGAGTTTTCAGTTATCCTTAACTAAGTAACTGTTTTTTTTGTTCATGATAATGCTAAGTGCGCTCTCCTGTAACCTCTGTGGTTGCAGATACCAGGAACGGCTAGGAGTTGGTCCACCACAGGCGTCGTCATGTTGTTTTGGTTCAGTTTTCTTTTGTTTAGTTTTTAGTTTTGACAGAGCTTCATGTATAGACCCTGAAGGTTTTTTTTTTTTTTTTTGATGTTTTATAAGTAATGTATGCCTTTGGGATGGCGAATCCCTAGTGACTTCTGTTTCCTTCTTTTGACATTAAGGCGTTGTGGTTGCTTAGAAGTTCTTGTTCGGTCTCTTAATATTTTTATCCCTTGTCTTTCTCTTTAGTCGCCGCTTTAAGACGGGATCACATCCCTTTGTTCAGGTTTGGTGCCTTGCAGGAGCGGGGTGTTACATGTTGAGCACCACGTCGATCGCCACGTCGAGTGCCATTTCAAGGACCCATTGGACTTGGCATCTAACACAGCCTGTTGAGCGCCACATCAAGCGCCACGTTGAGCGACAGTTCCTGGGAGCCACTGGACTTGGCGCCCAACACAACCTGTTGAGCGCCAGGTCGAGCGCCACTTCCTGGCTGTTTCTTTTTAAATTCTTTTTTATGTTTTTATTTGCAGTACTTGTTTGCTATTAGGCAAGCTTATTTCAAATAAACTCATTTATTTATTTACTTATAATTATCATAGTTTTCATAACTTTATTCTATATTATTCATTTTTATTGTTATTGAGCTTTTTTACTTTGAAGTTATTTTTTTACTTTCTTAATTTTTTATTGAAAAAGAATAAAAAATTGAAAAATTATCAAAACAATAAAAAATAAAATAAGTTAATAAGTCAATGGTTTTGTTTACTTTAGTCTTTATGGTAGTTTTTTTCCTTCTTTTAATCATATTCGACAAACCAAAAAAATAAAAATAAAATTCTTGAATAAAAATTTAAAAATTGAAACAAAAATGGGAATAGCCTGATTCAAGTCCTCATTAGTGTTGTCATACATTTGTGTGCATCCCACCATATGGGAGCGACACAAATAGGTGGTCCGAATTCATTTGAGACAATACATGTCGAGACTGAAAATAATTTTCTTTCCGATTGTGCGACCATTTGTCACCCTTTGCTTGTCTAAATTGTTTTTCTTTTAGAGAAAAACCAAATCTTTGAGTTACGTTTGCTTTAACACCAACTGTAAGTTGTCTACAGAATCTATTTACTAAAGGATATCAATTGATTGCTTATATTAAATATTGTCACACTTTACTTGTTGAAATTGTTTCTTCTTTCAGAAAAAAAAAAAACAAAACCTTTGAGTTAGATTTGCTTCAACACCAACTGTAAATAGTTTTTATTCTACAGAAGCTAATTACTGGTCACTTTCGAGTGCCATGTTTTGGCATTTTATTCGTCGGGCACATTCAATTTTTGGAGAAATGAAAGTGTGACAATATTCTGTCGAGTAATTGGTTAATGAAAGTGTACCCAAAAAACACGTGACAGCAAGTCGGTGAAAGAAATAAAACATATGAAACTGTAGAAACCATATAAACAAACCAGCACAAATACAATCAGTTCAATCTAGCAGACTAGTTTCACAATTTTATCAGATTCTTTGTACCTTCCCGCAGAGTAGGTGCCAATAAAACTTGCAAAACTCAATTGTAGTGACCCTTGAAGCAATTGAATGAACTTACAAAATTAGACACACTACAAATATGTTAATGTGGTGCATACAATCACAATAATAATACAAAAAGAAGAAAAGGTTGCACAACTATAGATGAATGCAATTCCAATTCTAGTTCTCATAAAGAAACATTGATTTGCAAGAAACCACCAATGGACAAATTTATTAACCAATTTACTCTCAATTGCTTTTAGTATCTCATAAAATGGCCATGATTAGCATAAGTACAAGTAAAACAAACTTCTTAAGGTTGTAGCGCGCGTGTCCATCTATAATCTACTCACAAAAACTGGAAGAAAACCTTCCTACATGTTAGTAACAGATAAGAGAAACAAGTTCAGGGAAACTTGTATTAATATATACCTCCGGTGCCAAACTGTTCGACCCTGTACTCACTTAGATTGAGTCTTCCCATGGCCTCATGTAATCCACAACTCGTCTCGACCAACACATGCGGATCATTATAGTTTCTTACCACCTGCACAATCGCTCAAACGCGCTTATACAGATCTGAACAATTAAAAATTTATGGTCCAATTAACACTCCGTCACATGCAACCCAGTTGCATCATTAGGGCTACGTCCGCCGATGTCACAATCCCTCCGGCAACAAAATACGCGACCGAAAGCCTACCCAATTCCCCAAATCTGCTACCCCAAACAAACAGGCACTTACGACAGGAGTGCTTACATATCATTATCAAATGAGCCGTCCTATGCATCGGCACCATTTGCATGTTGGCCATACACACTGTTGGGGTCTGTTACGTGTGTTCCATCCTATAGAGGAATAGAAATTTGAACTCAATAATATAGTAGAACAAATTCAAATTAGATCAAATGATGGATGTTAGTAATAAGAGATTGACTAATCGTGGAATGTTGGTTGTAGATGAAATCACCATCAAACAAACCTCGTGCATAATGCCTGCCTACGAACCATGGGCCGCGTTCGTTCTATGTATCTTCTCCGGTGAAATACTATTAACGCCAACCTCTGGATGTGCCAACATGCATTTTAAGGTACTCATCATCGTCATCATTCGTACGTAGCCATTCCACTTTTACATCTTCAACAAATGCACATACGCCAAGCAGTGGATATCTATTTTTTGTATGCCCAACGAGTCTACAGTTACCACATTTTCAGCGCTTTGGTATGATCTTTGGCAAAATGTGATGGATACCCTTGCCCTTTATGATGGTAGAGTCACCTACACTAGAAGGCATAGATGTCCCCTCAACATTGTTGCCAGGGCCCACCTTTGTATTCCTGGTGGTTAATTCTCTTAGCTTACAAGTTAGCTTTGTAATCTCCTGTCTCGCCTCTTCATACCCTTTTGCTGATTGAGAGGCATAGTAGCACAACTCATTACATGCACCTGATAATGCGCCGAACCGTGTGACCTGCGTGACCCATTCTGAAAGTGGTATTCGACCGTGCAACGGAGATAATTTCGTAGATATGGTCCACCACGGTAAGATGCAAGTCGTTGGGATTTCTGTCAAGTGCTCTATTTTCATAACACTTATCATATGAACACATGGTAATCCCAATGACTCAAACTTTATGCATGGACATTTAATGGTCTGACTGCTTACATGGTACGCAACATTCCAACGGCGTTCTGGTTGTGTGTACTTAAAGAAGTAAAATACACGAACGTCTTCATTCTCAACATTGTCAACCAGAAATAACGACTGATTTGATGCCACGTTGTCCTGAAATTTATAGAACATGGTACGGGTCAAGATCAGCGCCGCATGTTTCTCTATAGCCTTTAGACCTATTGAGAGCACCGGAGTTGTGTTCTCAGCTTTGGTTTGAGCCTTCATTTCGTTGTGTCATAGTTTTGTGAGCGCCCTGTCATACGCTTGTAAAAATTTATAAATTCGTAGTTTGAGCTTCAGAAAGCGATTGAGGAACAAATTCATGCCCTCACATCTTTGTGTACTCTTAGCGCCAGCAAAGAAATGGCCCCGCAAGTATGCATCAGCCCATAACTTGCGTTTCGCATAAAGCTCCCCGACCCATTTGTTATTTTCTAGGCCATGCTCTGAGACAAGTTTTGTCGAAGCTACTTCAAAAACATCTGGCGTAAATTGCAATGACATATATCGTTCGAACCCAGCCAAGAAGTCATTCTTATGCATGTTTGTTGGGGCATTCCTTTTAAGATGCCACTTACACAACCGATGACGAGCATTGGGCAAAGTAGATTTGTCACGCCCCAAATTCCGGGTAATGCGAAAAGCCACAACAACCACCAAAACTGCCCAAACACAAACGGATGGAAAATCCCAATACCCAAAGAAGGTTAAAACCTTTGGAAAAATGGACTACCGAGGGTTTAGTTGATTTAAAAGAGTAGCCAAAAGACTACAGTTACAGCCACAAGCCAAGCCTTTTTAACGAAACAAAATACAAGTTTTGAGATAAGAACACCTTTTTATTTTAAAGGAAGCTCAGGCCGTTCCAAAATCCTCCTCGAAGCACAAGAGTTCATATGAAGCCAAAACCATTTGAAAACTCCGTTTGCAAAACGTTGAACCAGCAACGAAAAACATAGTAAGAAAGTATGAAAAATAACAACCAACCCAAGGTTCTCTTGAAAGCATTAAAACATGCATACATCCATAATAATAGCATATGTTTCCAACATGTTATCTCTAAACTTGAAACATATACAGAAAGGTATAAACTAGCTTACAAAAACAAGACAACTGAGTCTTGTCATCAGCCTCCTCCGGGTACCGTCGGGTCAACCTACAGGACCACGCTTACCTGAAAAAGGTTTTATAACAAAATCCCACACCATGAGCCGAAGCCCAATAGAAATAGACTATAAAACTGTAAAGCAGTATATGCAATCACATGCATACAGGCTCAACCCCAGGAGCCAAAAAGGTTTTCCCAACCCAAAACCACAAGTTTCTCCATCAGGCTAACACGAGCCTCTAAACGGTTTTTCTTTATAAAACTCCACATTTTCCTTCCTTAAAACCATGCACATCATATAGTGGGAGCTAACTCAACCACAAAGTCAAAAAGGTTTTATATCATAAAACCCCAAGTTTCCCATAAACCTCATCCAAAACTGTTTTCCATCCATAAACCAAGCATTTAACCAATGCAGAAACGTTTCACAGTTAAAGAAAATCGTAACCAAAACGTTATTTTTCCACTCGGATCACACACCGAGGAACAATAAAAGATATTTTCCACTCGGAACACACAAAGCTGAGGAAAATAATACAATATAATCCACTCGGAACACGCAGCTGAGGATAAAGAAAATGAATCCTATGTATCGACTCCGTCACAAGACGACAGAGGTAGCAACTACAGATTCCTGTCCCTTTTCCCAATCCCTACACATCGTAAGACCGGTTAGGTAAATGCAAGTTATATACGAAGCCACCACAACGTAAAAGCTAACTTTACGAACTAAAATCGAGGGACAAAAGCACCCACACACCTTCTTTACGGGAACTACCCCGAAGGACAAAGGTACCTACTCTGCGCACGCTTTTGGACTTCCACCGAGGGCAACTCGTGCCAAATACCCGCTATCCCGGTACATCTAGAGAATCATTTCACAAAACCATACCGTACCTCAACTACGAAAATATTTTCATAAAATACATTATACATGTATTTAGATCCATCCATCAATATGGAGATCAAACAAAAACATTTCAATTTTTTTTTTCTATTTTTTAACAAAACGTTTCAAAAATGAGACTCAACCCCAAGGGTTAGCTCCAAACCTCCAAAACACCAAGTGTTGAGGTTTTTTATCAAAAATCACCATTTTTCACAAAATCACCATTTTCAAAACCACCTTTTGAAAGCCATACATCCACATGTCATATACGATAATAAACCAAGAAAAATGAAAAATATGCTTTTTACCCGTAAACAAGGTTTAAACATAAATATGACATTTTATGCATTTTCTACCAAGTGAAAACACATATAATTACATAAAACACCCTTATACAGCAGTAAGGTCTAGAATCCTACCTCGGTGAGTCAAAACTCGAAACCTCAAAAATCAAACCTTGTTGGAACGAGAATTTTCCCGGATATATACGAAGCCCCCGGCACCAACATCGAGGATCCACGATCGGATTGCTGAAAATTGAGTCTTGGGCCCTCCGAAATCTAGAGAGAAGGCAGAGAGAACCGAAACTCAGCTTAAAAGAAAGCTCCTTTAAAATATCTCAGCCCTTGATATTTTTGGAAAAACACCAAAATTTGCCAAAAACCTTCTGTCCAATCGACTGAACTCAAAATTTTTGATTCAGTCGATTGGGCCAAGCCCTCCAGTCGACTGAACTGCTGAGCAGTGTGTTTTTTAGTGTAAAAAAATTGGTTTTTTAGCCCAAACCCTAGCCAAATAAGCCTTAACAGAACCCGAACATGAGCCAAGGGTGTACTTAAAACATTTCGGAGGTTCCGAGATAACTCGAACACTTAATCATTCCAAAATGAATTGGGTCGGGGTCTCACAACTCTCCCCCTCTTAAAGGAATTTTGTCTCCGAAATTTAATACTGAAACTCAAACCAATATCTGTCCCACAACCATCAACAACCTCTGATGCAAACCCAAGAATACTACATAACAGCAGAAAAGCCCAGCAACAGAAATCCTAAACCTATCGTCACACGAGGTAAACACGACAAGAAAAAGCAACCCCCACACAAACTGCGTGCACGGGCAAGTCCCACTGACGTCACTGTCATCCAGGAAACATCCCTGAAACACCGGATCAAGTCCAACTCATACCAGCAAACGTTGAATCATAACTCTCACCGAACACAACTACTCCAGCAACAAACGCAAAGCAAGAGACCAATTCACCAAGGTATTTGATCTCAAACATACTCAATGCTCGAACACAGAGACTATCACCCTCGTCCTCACTACCACATACTGGCTCAATCACACCTCACAATACACACCAAGGACTATCTCCACAAGTCCAA
>JAUMHN010212874.1:0-20860 GCA_032360265.1 Heliamphora ciliata
TTAATCGTTTCGCAATGAACCCTTCAGATGGAGAAGTGATTCACACTAACAATTATCCAGAATTATCTCTAAAAGAGGTTTGTACTGGCGATAGCACAATTAATCTGTCCGATGGGGAAGAAGGCCTTACCGCCAGCACGCAGGGTTTAATTACATCGCCTACAAACTGGTAATGGAAACCGCAGAATTTATCTGTGAATAAATTTCCTCTCCCACTTAGATTTTTAAAATAGTTTTTTTAGAGTTATAAAAATCCGTTTAATTAAAATAAATTTATTAATTTCGAAAGTCACAAGATTTGAAAGAATCAAATATCTTTCCGTGTACACGATTTCAAAGATTCTAGTTTATCAAATCATCTTTCGAAAGTCATACGATCTGAAAGAATCAAACATTTTTCCGTGTATACGATTCTAAAGATTCTGGTTTATCAAACCAACTTTTCGTATTTAAATGCGTAATAAATAAAATTTAATAAATATACAATTTTTCCTGCAGCTTTTCAGCTAAGTTAGTGATTAAAGGTATTTATTTATTTTATTTTTTGTTCCACATTTTTTGAAAAATAATAATTTATTTTGATTAAATATTTTTTCATTTAATTAATTCAAAATCCGAAATTAATCCCCACGTTTTTTCAAGATATCTTATTTAAAAAAAATCATTTTTAAACGTGATATTTTGTAAAAAAAAATAAAATATCTAAAGTTTTTTTATTTAATCAATATTAATTAATTAAAAGAAACTTAATTTTATTTTTTCTTATAAAATATTTTAATTAAAATTAAAATTTTGAATTAATTAAATTAACAGGATAAATAAAATCAATAAATATCATTCATGTATTTAATATATAAAAAAATTAAATGCAAGATAAATAACCTAGTTTTATGATCAAGCCGAAACTCTAAAAAGTTTTAATCTCTTATTTAAGAGATAAAATCCAATGATTCAATCTGTATCTGAATCAACTTCCTGTATTCCAGTAGCATCAGGAAACCTTGATTCAAAGGATTTCTTTGCTTCAAAGGACTCCTTTTTTATTGTAGCATGCTGACTTGCATACCAAACTGCTTATCCGTATTTAAGTAGCACCCAAACCCTTTATCAAACCATTGCTGCTGAAACAGTCCTGCCATAATAGTGCTTGCTGAGTTTTGATTGGGCCGTGCACTGTTTGCTTTTGATCTGAAGCTTTTCTTTTCTTTAATACAAACGGCGCCTACAAACTTCTTGGGAAACCACTGTTTCGCCCCTCAAAACTTCAAACCGCTGCTCCTGTTTTGGGAAAATCCTCCATCTTCACTGTTTCGGAAACAGTTTGCAGAAAAACTGCTTGGTTTAAAAAGAAACCCGGTGCACTGTTTATGCGCTGGAGCTTCAGTTTTTAAAAATAACTTTTTCTTTTCTTTCTTCTTTTCTCTTTTTTCAACCACTTTTGTGTAAAACCCAAGCATCCATGACTGCGCCTGGCTCAAAACGGAATTCACGCCACAGTGGCGCTTGGCTTGGGAATAGCGCCACAGCTTTTGAAAAAGCTGCTGCCGTGATTGGCTCACCAAAGTTTGCTCCTTGATTTGGATACTCACTGTGATTGGCGCTGCTGCGCCTGGCCGAAAACAGCCTGGGACCCTTTTTGGAAGCTGCTGCGTGTCTTCTTGGCTTACACTGCTGCGCCTGTTTTGAGGCTTCTTGAAATTGCCGGCTGTTTTTGTTTACTTTTTTTTTCTTTTTTTTTAATAAAAAAAAATTCTAAAGAGAAAAAAATATTACAAAGCAATAAAAAAAAGTTATTCGCGGCTAACACCACCTGAACCACTGCTGGTTGCCGCCGCCAACCACCGCCGTTTCTTCCATACCTGTTCTTATTTTTTTTCTAATAAACTAGAAATAAAAATTTAAAGAACATAAAATTAATTTTACATCGAAACCTATGTCCCGTAGGCTCACATTCGATCTAAAAATTAATTAATCTAACACGGTCAACCCCTGTTGTTAAAAAAAATTTAAATCATCATCCGCACATTCAATCAAAATGAAAATAAAGGATAATCATAAAACCGGGATTAGAACGACTGCAAAACAAAGTTAGCACAGTTCTAAATCTATCCGGCACCGATAAACTGTAAATAAAAAACAAAACGGCTCTGATACCAATTTGTTGGAGGCAAAACTGCCAAGATTATTATTTTTGAAAAACGCTTATCGGCAAAAAATTAACTGGACGGGTAAACGCCGAAATGGGCTCCAGTTAAAACTTTTGACGAATAACGATCAAAATAGAACCCGTGCAATCAAAGTTAATTTAGAAAAATACCTCTTGTAGATCTAATCTTCAACTATGACTTGATTTCGAGTTGAATCTCCAATTAGATTTTCTACTGTATTCCCTTACGCGATCCTCGAACGTAGTGTGGGCTACAATTCTTCAAGAACTCGTACCGGCAGAACCTCGATATATTTTTAAGTCTTGAAAGACAAAAATAATATATCAATAATGATATGAAAATCAATCAAAATTGGTTCAGTCTACCCGCATATATATAGAGGTATAGCAGGGACCTGGAGAGTAATCATGAGTAAAACTTCTAGTAGAACACATATACCTACGGGCAATTTCTGCAATTATGGAAAGACGCAGCAGTTTCTGCAACTTCCATAAAATACTGAATTA
The DNA here is from genome assembly GCA_032360265.1 of Heliamphora ciliata. Classification (NCBI taxonomy): domain Eukaryota; kingdom Viridiplantae; phylum Streptophyta; class Magnoliopsida; order Ericales; family Sarraceniaceae; genus Heliamphora; species Heliamphora ciliata. The sequence continues at coordinate 2,675 of JAUMHN010212874.1, forward strand.
CAGTTCACACCACTAAAAAACTATAATTGCACTCTGACCCATAATCTCAAGACCTTCTTGCATTGACTCCTGCTTTTAAATGCTTACTATTTCTCCGCACGTTAAGATTTTCGATACCCGCCAATTAAATTTAATTACTGACAATTTAATTTAATCGACATTTTCATATTACTTAAGTCCTTTCGTTTAACTTATTTGACCGCCAGATAATTAAATTCACCTGCAGGGTTTGGCCCGGTCAAAACTTATAAGCATCTTTAAGGGGGTATCGTCAATCCCGATATTTCGTGACGTGAATTCCATCAATAATTAATATTTGCCAAATAAATAATATCGCTATCCAACTCACCGGGAATATAGACCCATATAAGATCATACCCTCTAATGAATCAAAATAACGAATATTAAATATATGCAAATCAATAATTATTTTCGGATTAAGAGGATAAGCACTATTTATAATAATCTTGGGGTGTGAATTAATTTATATAGTCAGTAATCAGTACTAAATTAATTACCCCAAATGTCCCGTTCAATACACAGAAAGTGTACTGGTACAGAGAGTCGGAACAATAGATGATGCTATTATCTGTTCTCCGTAACCAAAACAGACCTACTAAAACTCTGTGCCACAGTCGTACCGATGGTATGTCTATTTTCATCTAAACTGTGGACATAAAATTTATATTATGCAAGAACCTAAAATCTGGTTTTCTGTATGCAAACCGTACTCTACACACCAAATTAAATACTATACAGAATATTGGACATCCATGCATATCAAAGAAATAATACACATACATTGTTCATGAAGATTCTTATAAAATAAAAAATTAATTTTATTAAAAGTAAAATTAAATATTAAAAACATGGTTTTCAGTATACCAACCCTAACATGAAACTCTTTAGAGTTTTAATCGGATCATAAAATCGGGATATTTATATTTATCTTGCATTTAATTTTTTTATTAATTGTGTGGATGATATTTATTAGTTTTATTTATCCTGTTAATTTAATTAATTCGAATATTTGATTTTAATTAAAATATTTTGAAATGAAAAATAAAATTAAGTTTTTTTTAATTAATTAATTTTAATTAAATAGAAAAATTTTAGATATTTTATTTTTTACAAAATATCACGTTTAAGATGATTTTTTAAAAAAAATCGGATATCTTAGAAAAACGTGAGAATTAATTTTAGATTTTGAATTAATTAAATAAAAAAATATTTAATTGAAATAAATTATTATTTTTCAAAAAATATGGAATGGAAAATAAAATAAATAAATGCCTTTGATCACTACCTTAGCTGAAATGCAAGAGAAAAAACTGTGCATTAATTAAATTTTATTTATTACACATTGAAACACGAAAATAAGATTTAATAAACCAGAATCTTTGGAATCATGTATACGGAAAGATGTTTGATTCTTTCAGATCGTGTGACTTTCGAAATTAATAAAATTATTTTAAATTTAATGAATTTTTATAACCTTAAAAAATGTTTTAAAAATTTAAGTGGGAGATGAATTTTATTCACAGATAAATCTCGCGGTCTCCATCATTAGTTTGTAGGCGATGCAATTAAACCCTACGTGTTGGCAGTAAGGCCTTCCTCCCCATCGGACAAATTAATTGCGGTATCGCTAGTACAAATCTCCTTTAGGGATAATTCTGGATAATTATTAGTGTGGATCACTTCTCCATCTGAAGAATTCATTGCGAAGCAATTAATTTGAAATTAGGTGATGGTTAACACTTAGCTGTATATCATAGTATTCTCTCCAACTGAATCACTGCTATTATATATTGGACCGAAACTATGTCAGCTATTTAATTTTACTTGGCATGGTCAGTTGCTTCGATAGTAAAATTAAAAGGAATTGGCCTGTCTGGTCTTATGAAGGATAGTAGACATCCTCCAAACGAGGCATGCTATTCTCAGGTTACCAGGCTGCTGGCGAATTAATTTTAAAATGATAGAGGGAACCAAATTAAAATGAATTCAAAGTTTTGCTCATCATAATTAATGGTTTTAATTATGTGATTCTCAGGGTTAAAATGAATTTCAACCCACTCACTTCAAAACTCAAAGAAAATAAACTTACGAGACCAAATTTTGTTGACTGGAAATATAACTTGGATATAGTTTTAACTACAAATGGTATTCCTTCAATACTATAAATTATGTTTATTTCTAAAAAAGTTCTTTCTCTGGGCTAAAAGGTGTGAAAAAGAAAAATATTCAGAAACAGAGAGACACGATTTTCAAGATAGTTAGTGGGCCACGGACTGGAGTAAAAAAGTCAAAAGGCAGATGTTTTCACTGCAACCAGACCAGGCACTGGAAAAAGCTATGTCCAGTATTTCTCAGAAGGCAGAACAAACAAAGTAATTTCTATTCACTAGTTGTGAAAATATGTTTAGCGGTGTTATCTACCGGAACCTAGTATGTAGATACGGGAGCAACTAATCATGTCTGCAATTCATTGCAGGGGTTCTAGGAAACTCGACAACTTAGTTATGGGGAGATTTACCTGCATATGGGCAATAATACAATGGTAACAGCAGTTGCAATAGGAGATGTCACTCTCAGTTTTGGTAGAGATCGGGTTTTAATATTAAGAGATTGCCTTTATGTATTTGCCATTAGAAGGAACTTAGTTTCTGTTTTTGGATTGGCTAAAGACGGATATTTGGTTTATTTTAATAACTCTATGGTTATTAAGGATAATAAACGGGTTATCTATTCTGGTACATTGGTGAATGATCTTTATATTATTACTCCAATCTCTCCTACACTACAACTGACTGAAATGAATAACACATCTAATTTACCACATAAGAGAAAGTTTTATTCTTTAATGAACCAAATATTTCTTCGGCACTTACGCTTAAGTTATACTAATCTAAAAAGGACAAACAAACTGGTAGCAGATAGACCTTTGAGTTCATTGGAAGTGGAGACACTTATAGTATGTGAATCTTACTTAGAGAATAAGATGACCAAGAGGCCTTTTTCGGCCAAAGGCTATAGAGCTAAAAAATCGTTGGAGCTGGTTCATTCTGATGCATGTGGTCCTATGACAATCTGGGCTAGAGGTGGCTTTGAGTACTTCGTCAGTTTCATTGATGACTATCAAGGTATAGATACATTTACCTGATGCACCGTAACTCTGAATGCTTTGAAAAATTCAAAGAATTCAAGGCGGAGACGGAGAAGCGTTTGGGTAAAAGTATCAAATCACTATGATCCGACCGTGGTGGAAAATACCTCTTTGGAGAGTTTAAGGACTACTTGTCATCAGAGGGGATTACATCCCAGTTGACTGCACCTGGTACTCCACAGTAGAATGGTGTAGCAGAATGAAGGAATAAGACTCTTATGGAGATGGTAAGGTCAATGATGAGTTATTCAGGTTTACTCGATTCGTTTTGGGGACTCGCTTTAGAGACAGCGGCTTACATTCTGAATATGGTACCTTCTAAGTCGGTACCTTCTACTCCCATAGAATTGTGGACCGGGCGTAAGCCTAGTCTGAAACACATTCGAATTTAGGAGTGTCCAGTACTTGTGCTGAAAGGGAACACGGGTAAGTTGGAACTGAGGACAGAAGTCTGTTTCTTTGCGGGGTATCCCAAGGGAACGAATGGTGGTCTATTTTATAATCCTAAGAATCAGAAGGCCATTGTTAGCACCAATGCCCGATTCTTAAAAGAGGATTATATTATGGATCATAGGCATAATAGAAAAATTGTTCTGGAATAACTAAGAGGAAATACCAGTAGAACGGAAGTGGAACCACAAGTCACTGATATTCCATTATCTCGTTGTAGTGGGAGGATTATCGGGACAGGTGCAAATCAAGAACATGGTGCTATTGCACAGGATTTAGATTCTGCACAGCCTGTTACTACTAGTACACAGACACAGGTAGTGCATCGTCGTAGTGGGAGGGTTATTCATCAACCTGAACGGTATATGTTCTTGGAAGAGTCATTTGACAAGATTCCGGCAGAACTGGATATCGAGCCCTGTAACTACAATGAAGCACTACAAGACAAAGATACAGATCTTTGGCAAAGGGCTATGAATTCAAAGATGGAATCTATGTAATCCAATCAGGTCTGGGAACTTGTAGAACCACCCGAAGGGATAAAATCCATTGGATGCAAGTGGATCTACAAAAGGAAGAGAGGATTAGATGGGAAGGTTAAAACTTTCAAAGCTAGGCTTGTTGCTAAAGGGTTCACTCAGAAAGAAAGGATCGACTATGAGGAAACTTTTTCGTCGGTAGCCATGCTTAAGTCTATCCGGATTTTTCTTGTCAATTGCCGCACATTTCGATTACGAAATCTGGCAAATAGACGTCAAGATAGCTTTCCTTAACAGAAGTCTTGACGAGTGTATCTATATGATATAACCAGATGGATTCATTGCAAAGGGCCCGGAACACATGTTGTGTAAGCTTAAGAGATCCATTTATGGACTTAAGCAGGCATCGAGGTCTTTGAACACTCGATTTGATCAAACTATAAAGTTTTATGATTTTGATCAAAGTCCGGATGAGTCTTGCGTGTACACGAAGCGTGACGGAAGCGTGGTGATCTTCCTAGTACTTTATGTAGACAATATCTTGCTCATCGAAAATGATGTGGGGGCATTATCTACGGTTAAAGTTTGGTTATCTAGACAGTTCGATATGAAGGACTTGGGAGAAGCCAGTCACATCCTTAGGATCAAGCTTGTTCAAGATCGAAAACAAAGGATGTTGGGCTTATCACAAGTAAAGTATATTGATGATATCCTTGCTCGTTTTAGCATGTAGGATTTCAATAAAGGGTTTCTATCAATCTAAAAGGCAAATTGAAGAAACAAAATTCAACATGTCAATAGATTAATTTTGGGTTCCTATCAATCTAAAAGGCACATATCTTTTGCGAAGCAAAGTAGTAACAAAAAAGAAAAAAAAAACCTGGAAATGGAACCAACAAACCAACAATGTGGAGAAGGGTTGGACGTTGCGTACAAAGAAGTTAAAAGGGAAAATCTGTTGAAGAGAAAAGAAGTAATGAAATGAAAAACGGAAACATAAAAACAAACAGAGAAAAGGAGAGTAAAGAAGCTCACATCAGAAGAGAGAGAGAGAGAGAGAGAGAGAGAGAGAGAGAGAGGGTTTAACAAAGAGAAGAGAGAGGGAGAGAGAGATAGTGGGTTTGAGAAAAACAAATGAGCCTTCACCTTTCCCACCTGAACCCCATTCCCGAACACACCTCCCACCAAAAATTCTCCCAGGAACACCCTCTCACCGAAAATCCTCCTTGGAACACCCTTCCCACCGGAACTCTTCCCCTCTTCCTTCCCACAGAAAACACAGAATCTACACTTGAGAAATACACACACATATACCTTTCAAATGAGCAAAGGACAAATTCCATTGTCATTCGAGATTTTATAGATGTGTTGTTGCCGTGAGAGCGAGCATCGACGAGAGATGGAGAAAACCAAAACTAGGTGAGGGAGAGACAGAGAAGAGAAAACCAAATCTAGTTTAAAACTTCCGCGACCTCTCCACCGAATCAAATCGATGCATCAAACTATCGCGTTTGGGTTTCGAGGCCTTTGTCTGAAGATCATAAGCTTCGATAAAGTGCCAGAGAGTGTGAGGCGAGAAAAGCCGAGAAACCAAGAGTGCGATAAAGTGAGAGGTGCCGAGGTCAATGAGGCGACGTTCGGGCGAAAATGTCAGATGCGCAGAGCTTAGTGACCTTCGCTTCCTTTTTAGATCTCTTGTGTTCTGTGTTTCTCTTCCACAATCACGCTCGCCTCAGACGCCTTCCCCGGTGCCTCACATGCCTTCCCTGCCGTTGGATTAGTTAGAAGCAACAACAACCATTAGATCAAAACATAGATGTCCCATCCAACTAAGCTGAATTGTAATATAGATATATCTTTACAACTCAATATTATAATCAAATGTAACTTTAAGTTAAATCTTATATTAATACAATGTGACTTAAATAAAACAAGGATACACCACACAAATAATTAAATAATGATAAAATAATACTAAATTATGAAATTGAGTTTTAAAACCTAAATTCATCAAATTAAATTAAACTAATATAAAAGTAATTAAAAATAAATACCAAATTACAAAATTATACAAAAAGTAAAATTTAGCCCAACCACCACAACTAAATAATGCTATAATTAAACTAAGATGTAAAAATTAAGTACAACACCTAAAATTATTATATTAACTCAAGTCTTTAATATTCATAATTAAAAATATACATTAAGTAAATTTTTAAATTTAATTCTTGAACAATATAGTGTATATATATCATTAATTGTACAATATAGCAATACGATAATACAAAATTTGAATCTTGGAGCCAAAACGCCTCACATGGCCAACCATTATGGATACCCAAATACTCAACCTCTATATTTTATTGTGGTGTGTCATATATGCATGTGTTGAATGGACACAGCCTCCCTAGGCCTTACAAACTCATCTTCAGCCTCTAAGACCTAACAAAATTGTTTTTAAAAGACCAAACCACTCCCTATATTTCGGCGATGCCTCCCCCAAACCAAAATTTGTTTGCAAAATATCTCCAAGTGTTGGTATAGTGAGCTAAAGAGAGAAAGTGAGCGAAAGGCTTGAAGTTCTTAAAAGTTCTTGGTGTTCTTGAGTTCCATCTTCAAAGTTCTTCATCAACCTTCATCTTCAACCACTAAATCAAGGTAGAAACAACATCATTATACATCTATTTCTTTCTGCAATGGTCTTGAAAGCTCCTAAACACACCAAGGCTCAAGATCCATGCTCAAATCCATGAGATGTGGTCTTGAACCTTATTCTTATTTTTATTCTTTCTCCTCAACCATCCACAATCTTTTTTTTTTATTTTGATCTTTGAAAATGGTATATATTTCATATATAAGCCATATATATGAGAGATATCGCCATGCATGCCAAGGCTATGGGTATAGGAGCCAAGAAATCACATAAGTTCTTCATGTAAAAATTTGTCTAGAAACTTTTTTTTTTTAATGAAACATTCGATTTTCTTCTATTTTTCGTATGGATCTAGACTTATTTGTTTGCTTTGAAATTTTTAATGTAATTTTGTAGTGATGTTGTTAATATGTGTGATTTTTTGTGAGGTCCAAATCACTCATCTTATAATTTTTAAAAATTAGGTTTTAAAACGAGTAAAATGGACTGTTTGTATCACGACTCGAACCCCGAGAACTCGTGAACTCAACCCAAACCATCCTGTATGAAGGTTATCAACAAAAGACTTTCGTTTACTATAAGATTGAGTTTTAAACTTTCCTAAGAACAACACTTTGTTTTCTTCATAACTCTCACCCTTGTTCTGATGATCAACTGATGACCACCCACTTGATACCACATCGCTATGCTACTGATGCTTACAACGCCATCACTGAAGATGACAGGACGTTCATCCACGAGCAACAGCACAAACACTCACTCCTTGAGAAAAACTCACTTACTTCATCTGGAATACATAAAAATGTACGTCATCTAAACCTTCGGCCTCTATTTATTCCTCTGTCATAAATCACAATTCTCACCCTAGAGAAACACTACCTGCCATACCATCATCCGAGGCAAGATGCCACATGACCGAAAACCAACTCGACATCACAGTTGCAAAATCACACGCTGATATAACATCTTACAGGTGTCCACTAACCCACTTAGACCCAATCATATCTCTCGCGTAATAGTACATTATTGCACAACTTAGCATCTCTCTCTCAAATCACTAATTCTAAATCTACAGATCAACTTCAAAGCAAACTAATAACATATATATCGATCCCCTGAACCCACAATAGGTACTCAAGCTCAGGTCTTATTCGTCAGGTAGCCAACCGAAACTTTCCTCTTACACTTAGTAACTTCTTCTTATATAGCGCTCATCACAGCCACTACGTCCCCAAACCAAACCAAACCATCACACCAGTTTCAATAGGCTCTACCAGCCAAGGCTTCTCAAACATCGACTCCTTCCTGACTTATATCTTACCAAACTCTCGAGGCCATAATCCGAACATATGGTTATGTCCAAAATATAATACTCACCACAGTCGGCGACCATTCCTCGACTCTAAAAACTCTAAGTAGTTCAAGCCCTAAACAAACACAAACTCAAACTCAAACTCACAAAAATTCATCAGAACCTGCCATGTGAATACCCCCGCTGCAAGGTTCCAACAAACTTTCCATTCCACTGAGAACTAAATGTGCAACCATACTCTACACCATTGAGCACAAAATACACACAACGATTAACAATCCTTTGTTAATCACTGCAGAAAAAGACTCTACGCCTCAATACTAACCCTCTTGTCAGCATGGTCAAACATTCCTGATCTACTAACCCCATCTCACGGGGAACACAACCCCACACACTTACACTTACATGGTAGAGTAAACAAACTCCATCTTGAAAACCCACGAGAAACTCAGTTCTCCGATCACCTGACTCCAGTAAGGCCCATCAACACTTGGCCCCTAAAGAACCCTTTAAATCTCTCCTTGAGGTCGTATCGACCATAGTCACACCGCTATTATTGACCCATATCACAATACTCAGATCACCTGCTATGCTAAGTTCTCAACTCTCAGACCTCATTCGCACACACGCGAACTCCATCAATCCCCATACTCCATACAACACATCCCATTGTGCCAGGACCTCACTTCACAAGGTTGTGCTTCATTATCCTAACTCCCATTAGGTAAATCACAACCATGTCACAGCCTCGAGCCCAGTGTCCAAGCAACTCACATAGAAAATGCACGGCACCAGACAAGGAAAATCCAATCCTAAGACCTTCCCAACCAAAATTACTATTAACTCCCACAACCATGCAGACGCCTCCCAAACTTTCGCTCCTCAAAAACACACCTGTCTCTGACACCTTAACACATGGTTTCTCACTTATCACTCCAAGCCATCCGAGCCACACAATACATTGCTAAATCATATTACTCCACACTTCGTTCTCCTGAGCAAGCAACATACTTACCTTTGAACCTAAGGTCGAACACAATTAACCTCCAAACATTTCACATTCAGGAGACACCATCTCGGCACTAGGCTAACCACACTATTAAACCTTTCTACGATCCCTTCCTCATGCACCCGGCATGGTACCCAATCATGATCATTTAATCACGAGGATAACGACTAAACCACGGACCTACATTCTCATAGGTATCCCACAAAACTAATACTCGAGGATTTCACTACATACACAACTCAATCACTGAATTTCCCTTAAAATCTCTCTCAACGAGAATTAAAACTACCGACATCCTGTACAAATCAGATTACATTTCCAGAAACATCACCCAAATGCTCGAGTTTACAAGATAAAGCAAACGGACTCTCCAAGAAACCACGGGTAAATGAACCCACACTCATACGATCCCAACGTTTAATTTCCACCAAAGAAGAACAATCTCACTAGTCAATCAATCACACTTCTCCAGTTAAGAAAACCACGAGTTAATTTTAGGCTCTTGCTCTATGCCACTACCTCTTAGAGTTACAATACATAATGAGTATATTCCTCGTCACACCAGATCCTTATACTCGGATCTTTACTCAAACATTTCAACTATTGGTCACTTCATATCCCGACGACGCATCTCACGCATCCACAGGATCCCCACCATTTATCCACCAAAGCACAACGCCACATATACTTGCATCACCTTTAGAACATCTCCTCATAGGGTAACGTCACACCAATTCGATTCCCAAAAAGGTAGGTAACAACCAAACGGGTAGGAGAAACCATGTCATAGTCTCGAGCTCACAGCTCTGATACACCCATTAAAACACAAAACGTCTAACCAGTAACACGTGTCTCACTGGCACATAGCTATTCGAACATGAAAGCAACTACACGCCACACAAACAAAATGAACCTTGCTTATCAACTCTAGACGAAAGGAACCACCCTATCACTCGCCCTTTAAGGGTAACACAACATCACCACATCTAGGCCTTAGCCAAATATTAACCACTGTCATCATCCTCTTAAGGGATCTATGCCCATCAACACGTCGTCCTAAAATGACTGAGTTAGCTACGCCAACAATATCTACCACATGCCCTACAAATCACACATACTTACACTCGTACTCTTACTATACACAATGTATCCCACATAGTCTCCTTATCTAGAAAACGACAACTCAAGCCACAAAACTCTACTATGTGAAACTTCGCAAACAACCTCGGATCATTATTCACCACATCCCATCTACCACCGATATACATCTCACCATTCATACAGGTATATTACTTGAGAATCAATCCATTGACAACATCTCCAACCCACATACTCATCATCGTATAACTCCCAACTCCTATCAAGAGATGTAACTTAGCCTCAAAAGAAACTCAAGGGTCATCAACAAATTCTCAAAACTATCTAACATCACTATAGCTACCAATACCACCCCAAACATAGTCTAAGCTCAGACTTTCTGACACACCTTAGGCTAGGGATACAACACACTCCAAGCAATCAGTGCTCATCTCACGGGCTAACACCCACCACAATCACTGACCACTGGGTCACACCCCCACAACCAACGCCACCATCTGGGCTACAACTCATCCTAGCCCCATGGGCATAATGCCTAGAACGAGGATATCATAACTTTCAACTAGGTTAAACTCAACTTAACCTTCTAAAACCAAGCTACACATTTCCCGCCACTTAGTCACATCACACCAACACATATTCACATACTGAGGGAAAGCCTCAAAGTAACCCGACAATTCGGGCAACTAATTCAAATTTCTCATAGAAAGAACGTCGGCCAAATGCTTTTCTATTTTGAACCCCAAAGTAGTTGATTGGACGCCAACTGGCATGCCACATCACCCCAAGACTCAACCTCCATGCTCATATAAACACATAACATGCGTAAAATAATTCAACTACAAACCCATGTAAGCACACAATTCATGTCGTGTAGTGGTGCCTAATCTCATCAAACAATTCTCATATATGGGCCATTCTAACTTTTCACAGCTCTTAGGTATTCGAACCTAGAGCTCTGATACCATTTGTCACGACCCAAACCCCGGGAACCTGTGAACTCAACCCAAACCATCACGTATGAAGGTTATCAACAAAAGACTTTCGTTCACTATAAGATTGAGTTTTAAACTTTCCTACGAACAACACTTTGTTTTCTTCATGCAACCATAATAAAAACCTTATTCTAAAGATATACATATGCATCGAATGCCAATCAAAATTTTCAATTCTCGACAGTTCATTTACAATACTTATACAATTACAATCATCCACTTTACTTTCTGTACAATCTTTATGTAAATACCAAAAAATACTAGATATTTCCTCTAGCCCCTTTTCATACGCATCCTCTGCTCTACTATCCCTCGGGATCCTCGAAACCTAAAATAGTTTTGTATACGTACATGAGCCAAAGCTCGTAGGATAAAGACTAACTCTAATGCTAAGCATGATTTGTGAGGTGTAATGGGTGCAACCGAAATAAAATGCAAGTTTCACCAATTCGTTATTTATTCCCACGCACACACTCACGCACACCAATTTATTCATTCCATTTTTCAAAACATTCCTTTCTTTCACATTTATCCATATTATTATCTCATCTCCCGATTTTTTACAAAAATCGTATCACATTTTTATTACCCAGTTTATCACAAAATTGTATCATAATAATGAACCGAAATCGGGTGCAGCTATTGGAGGTAAAACTGTCAAGATCATTATTTTTGCATACGATTTTCGTAAAAAATTAATTAGATGGGCAAACGCCGAAACGGGCTCCAAATAAAACTTTTGATATCAAAAGATCAAAATAAAACCTGTTCAACCAAAGTTAATTTAGAAGAATACCTTTTGTCGATTAATTCTTCAACTACGATTTAATTCCAAGTTGAAGCTCTTTTCAGAACTTCTACTGTACTCCCTTACGCGATTCTTGAACATAGTGTGGGCTACGAACTATCGAGAACTCATACCGACAGAACCCAGATATATTTAGTCTTGAAAGACAAGTTATGATATGATTTAAAACTAGTTCAGCTTACTCGCATATATATAGGGCTATAATAAGGACTTGGAGAGTAATTATGAGTAAGATTTCTAGTGGGACACAGACACCTACCAGCGATTTCTGCAATTATGGAAAGACAACAGCGGTTTTTAAAATTTTCATAAAATACTGAATTACAGTTCACACCACTAAAGAACTATAATTGCACTCTGACCCATAATCTCAAGAGCTTATTGCATTGAGCTCCTGTTATTAAATATTTACCATTTTTTTCCACGTTAAGATTCATGATACTCGTCAATTAAATTTAATTGGTATCTTAATATTCCTTAAGTCCTTCCGCTTAACTTATTTGATCGTCGAATAATCAAATCCATCTACAGGGTTTGGCCCGGTCAAAACTTATAAGTTTTTTTTTTTGAGTAATTAAAACTTATAAGCTTTCTTAAGGGGGTATCGTCAATCCCAATCTTTCGGGGCGTGAGTTCCGTCAATAATTAATATTTGCCATATAAATAATACTGCTATGTAATTCACCAGAAATATAAACCTATAAAAGATCACACCCTTTAATTAATCAAAACAATGAAAATTACCCTAAAAACAAAACAATGAATATTAAATATATGCAAATCAATAATTATTTCAGGATTAAGAGGATAAGTACTATTCATAATAACCTTGGAGTGTGAATTAATTTATATAGTCATTATAAAATTAATTACCCAAAATGTCCCGTTCAATACACACAAAGTGTACTAGCACAGAGAGTCAAAATAATAGACGACGCTATTATCTGTTTTTCGTAACTAAGATAGGTCTACTAAAACTCTATGCTACAGTCGTACCGATGGTATGTCCATTTCTATCTAAACTGTAAACATAAAACTTATATTCTGTAAGAACCTAAAATTTGATTTTCTGTGTGTAAGCCATATTCTACACACCAGATTAAATACTATACAGAATATTAGACTTCCATGCATAACAAAGAAATGATACACATACATTCTCATAACGATTCTCATAAAATGAAAAGTTAATTTTATTAAAATAAAATTAAATACTAAAAACATGATTTTCAGTATACTAACCCTAACAATCTCCTACTTATACTCAAAATCATGCTGCCATACATCTGACTCCTATGCCCTCTACATGACTATTAAAAGTCTTAGCCGGTAAGCTCTTTGTAAAAGGATCTGCAAGCTTATCTCCTATGCAATCTTGGTCACAGCAATATCACCTCTTTATATAATTTCTCGTATCAGGTGATACTTACGCTCAATGTGCTTGCCTTTCTTATGGACCCTTGGCTCCTTCAAGTTTGTAACCACTCCGCTATTGTCACAGTAAAATGTAATAGCCGACTGAATTAAAAGTGCCACATCTAGATCCAACAGGAAGTTCCTGAGCCAAACGGCCTCCTTGGCTGCTTTAGAAGATGCCACATATTCGGCCTCCATGGTAGAATCAGCAATGCAAGATTGCTTGATACTCCTCCAGTTTATAGCTCCACCTCGTAAGGTACACATATCCTGAGGTAGACTTACGGGAATTCCTATCAGACTGGAAATCTGAGTCTGTGTACCCCAAGGGTATTAGATTGTCTGCCTGGTAAACCAACATATAATCCTTAGTCATTTTCAGATACTTGATTATATTCTTTATTGTAGTCCAATGCTCCTGCCATGGATTAGACTGATATTGGCTAACCATGCCAACGGCAAGCAGATGCTGGGTCTAGTACGAAGCATAGCATACATGAGGCTTTCCACTGCCGAAGCAGAAGGAACTGCCTTCATCTTCTCTATCTCATCAGATGTCTTAGAATACTGATCCTTGGATAGAGTGATTCCATACCTAAAAGGGAGAAATCTTTTCTTGGAATCCTGCATGCTAAAACGAGTAAGGATATCATCGATATATTTTATTTGTGATAAGCACAACATCATTTGTTTCTGATCTCACACAAGCTTGATCCCAAGGATGTGACTGGCTTCTCCCAAGTTATTCATATCGAACTACCCAGATAACCATACTTTAACTGTCGATAATGCCCCCACATCGTTTTCGATGAGCAAGATATCATCTACATAAAGTACTAGGAAGCTCACCATGCTTCTGTCATGCTTCTTGTACACATAGGACTCATCCAAACTTTGATCAAAACTATAAGACTTTATAGATTGATCAAACCGAGTGTTATAAGACCTTAATACTTGCTTAAGTCTATAAATGGATCTCTTAAGCTTACACAACATATGTTCCTAGCCCTTTATAATGAATTCGTCTGGTTGTATCATATAGATACACTTGTCAAGACTTCCGTTAAGGAAAGCTGCCTTGACGTCCATTTGCCAGATTTCGTAATCGAAATGAACGGTAATGGATAAGAGAATTCGGATAGACTTAAGCATGACTACTGGCGAAAAGATTTTCTCATAATCTATCCCTTCTTTCTGAGTGAACCCTTTAGCAACAAGCCTAGCTTTGAAAGTTTCAACCTTTCTGTCTGCTCCTCTCTTCTTTTTGTAGATCCACTTGCATCCAATGGGTTTTATCCATTTGGGTGGTTCTACATGTTCCCAGACCTGATTGGAATACATAGATTCCATCTTTGAATTTATAACCTTTTGCCAAAGATCTGCATCTTTGCCTTGTAGTGCTTCATGGTAGGTACAGTGCTCAATTCCAGTTCTGTCGGGATCTTATCATACGACTCTCCCAAGAACGTATACCGATTAGGTTGATGAACAACCCTCCAACTACGACAAGACACTACTTGTTTCTATGTACTAGCAGTAACAAGCTATGTAGAATTTGAACCCTATGCATCAGCACACTGTTCTTGATTTGCACCGATCTCTATAATCCTCCCACTACGATGAGGTAATAAAATATCAGTGACTTGTGGTTCCTCTTTCGTTCTACTGATATTTCTTCTCAATTATTCCAGAACAATTTTGCTATTGGGTCTGTGATCTATAATTTAATTCTCTTCCAAGAATCGGGTATTGGTGCTAGCAATGACCTTCTGATCCTTAGGGTTATAAAATAGGCCACCCTTCATTCCCTTGGAATACCCTATAAAGAAACAGACTTTCGTCCTCGGTTCCAATTTACCCGTGTTTCCTTTCAGCACATGTGCTGGACACCCCCAAATTTGAATGTATTTTAGACTAGGCTTACGCCCGGTCCACAATTCTGTGGGAGTAGAAGGTACTAACTTAGAAGATACCAAGTTTAGAATGTAAGCCGATGTCTCTAAAGCGAGTCCCCAAAACAAATCAGGTAAACTTGAATAACTCATCATGGATCTTACCATCTCCATAAGAGTCCTATTCCTTCTTTCTGCTACACCATTCTGCTGCGGAGTGCCAGGTGCAGTCAACTGGGATGTAATCTCCTTTGATGACAAGTAGTCCTTAAACTCTCCCAAGATGTATTTTCTACCACGGTCGGATTGTAGTGATTTGATACTTTTACCTAGACGCTTCTCCGCCTCCGCCTAAAATTCTTTAAATGTCTCAAAATATTCAGACTTACAATGCATCAGGTATATGTATCCATACCTTGATTAGTCATCAATGAAACTGACGAAGTACTTAAAGCCACCTCTAGCCCGAATTGTCATAGGACCACACACATCAGAATGAACTTGCTCCAATGGTTCTTTAGCTCTGTAGCCTTTGGCCGGAAAGGGCCTCTTGGTCATCTTACCCTCTAAGCAAGATTTACAGACTGGAAGTGCCTCCACTTCCAATAAACTCAAAGGTCCATCTACTACCAGTTTGTTTATCCTTTTTAGATTAATTTGACCCAAGCGTAAGTGCCAAAGAAACATTTGGTTCATTAAAGATGGAAATGTGACACCTCGAATTTCGAAAATGTCAATATTTGTGAATTTAATTTATTTTCTTTTAGAAAGAAAAAAAAATAAAAATACTAATAAATAATCTTAAAGAAAAATTCATAAACTTCCAATAGAAATACGGTTACAACTCTTACATTCTTCCAAAACGAAATAACAATTCTAGCATAGAAACGAAAATCTAAAGACAATTATCAAAGTGCACGATTCTCGGGACCCTGACTCCATCTTCCTCCTGCAGTGACTGCTCTTTTCTGACTTGTTCATCTTGATCATCATCCTGAATCGCACCGTCGTCTTCTTGTCCTATTGGGTTATCTGGCATTTAAAATACCATGAGCTACAAAGCCGAACAGAAACAACCCGTACCCCACTATTCTAACAATTATATCATCATACAACAAATACAACTTATATCTTAATTGTTGAGCAAATACAACAAGTACAACTTATATCTTAATTGTTGAGCAAATCAGGCTAGGCATGGTATGAACAATAAATAAACTAACAACATAAGCTAAAAGCATGTTATATGATCATGATAATGAAAGATA
The DNA here is from genome assembly GCA_032360265.1 of Heliamphora ciliata. Lineage (NCBI taxonomy): Eukaryota > Viridiplantae > Streptophyta > Magnoliopsida > Ericales > Sarraceniaceae > Heliamphora > Heliamphora ciliata. Next base: position 19,224 of record JAUMHN010212874.1, read on the forward strand.
TATAACAAGAGATATCAAGATTTTCCGTTCTCACCGAGAGAACATACCCAGATTGTACTACACTTCCACAAGCGAGTACCTAACACCATGGTACCATTTGTGCTCCCATGCGTTATGCCTTTCACCACCCATCCCCGTTATCTATACGCTCCCGCCCTACTATTTGTATGCAGCTAAAGACGTTAGACCGGTTCTTCAATCGCGTGTGAAAGGCTAGAAAAGGTGTGCAACGACAAAAGACGGCTCATGACACAATGGACCCTCCCTCATCACTATACTCTTTCAATTTCTTTTTCCATAAACCCATTATTTGATGAAAAAAAATGCTATGGCATGCTTAGTAGATATAAATACACAAGACATGGAATATGATGTTAACTCTTGTTACCAAAACCTACACCTATCCAACACTTAGTCGGACATCACAAATGCTTAATTCCATCGACTTTAAACATATAAATTTATTTTAAACATACAAATTATGGTCCTTGAGGAATCATAAAGTCACAACCTACATGAATTATAACTTAGGTAATCATCTTGCTAACAAGTACAAAACAATAAATGATCGTTTAGCTACTGTAATTCATTCATATAAAATAAATTACAATGAATTAGATTATAATATTTGATAGCTAACTAATTAAGTATGTTCCGAACACTTTTTCAGATTTAAGTATTTTCCCAAAATGTCCAAAAAGCCCCTGTTTCATTATTTTAAAACTGTGTCTAATCTGGATCTAATCTACAATTTGGACTGAATAGTCCACTTTGTTTAAAAAAAAGAAAAATAACTTCTAGAATTAAGTACTGATTCTAAAATTTTATATGGCAATAGATACATATATTAAGAGGTCCTGAAACTAGATCTTGCACAAAAACCTATTATACATTATTTATTAGAAAAATAATACTACTGAGTGTCCAGATTTGACACTCTTTAGTAAAAATGTTGTATCTTACTCATTTTAAATAATTTTTGTGTGGTTCTAGTTTTATTAGAATCCTAACACATATATCTAACTTTGGATACCAATTTCACTCAAAATGGATCTCTGTACCAAAAATGGTATTCAAAAAAAGTATCTGGTTCAGAATGACTTTCAGGACCAGATTTGAATTCCAAAATTTAAAAATTTATAGAAAAATAATTTGACTTCAAGAAAAATTATACATATTAAGGACTCATCCTAGAAGTTTCAGTAAAACTTTTAGAGGTCCTAGTCAAGTCTAGCTATGTTTAATAAAATGATTATTTTTTGCTCTTTAAAGAGAAAAAAAAACTACTGGACATCAAATATCTTGTCTTTTTTATTCAATATTTCGACATGCAGGATATGATTTTTGTTGTAGAATGATTTAAAAGAAAAATAAAGAAGTAAGGGATTACATTCATACCTTAGAGTTGTTGGACGAAGAGACGAATATGTGAGAATGTGGTTCGATCTCCTCATGTATGGTCTCCGATACTTAGAATTTTTTTCTAAGTGTTCTTCCTTTTTTCCTCTCCCTCTCCCCTTTCTTACTTTATATATTTTGAGAGAGAAAATTGCAGATGTATTTTTGAAAGTGGTCAAGACTTGCATATATATATATATATATATATATATATATATATATATATATATAAAATAGTG
>JAUMHN010212983.1:0-10239 GCA_032360265.1 Heliamphora ciliata
AGTGTTTGAGAGATATTTTGAGATATTTTGTTCAGATCTGGTTTCTCTCTCATATAACCTCTGCCTTCTCTCTAGATTTTGATGGGCTCGGGGCTCGATTTTCAGCGATCAGACAGCGGATTATTGATGGCGATGTTGGAGGCTTCAGATATATCTGGATAGAATCCCATTTCGTCGAGGTTTGATTTTTGAGGTGTCGAGTTTTTGGCTCAATGAGATAGGATTCTAGACTCTATTGTTGTTTAAAGGTGCTACGTGCAATTATATGCTTTTTCACCGGTTGAAATTGCTTTAAATATTGTATTTTCATGTTTAAACCTTGTTATTGGATAAAAAGCATATTTGACGCTTTTTCTTGGTTTATTACATGATTCGGATGTGTGGAAATCTTGGAAAACATGTTTTGAAGGTGTGGAGCTAACCTTTGGCGTTGAGTCTCAGATTTTGAAACATTTTGATAGAAACGGTGGTAACATTTTGACAATGTTGTTTGATCTCCATGTTTGATGGAATGGATCTTTACACGTGTCACGCTCCAAACTCCGAGTCACGTGAAACACTCATAAACAATCAAGATAGCATCCAACCCAAGAATACACTCTCAAATAAATCATACAAGCATTGTATATAATTGCTAAACGGCTTACATTACACGGCCCCAACGTCGAAAACATGTTACAGCATACATTTTCAAAACTAGCAAAAGGATGACTACAGCTCTTTCACCCTTCCAGTAACCCCGGATCAACCTGCGTGGCCGGTACCTAAAAAAAATATTTTAAATCCCACACCGTGAGCTAAGCTCAGCAGAAACTAGATAGCATATGCAATATAAGCTAAACATGCTAGAAAAATGAGGTGCAGTTTTAGACTCTTTTTCAAGCCTTAAAACAGTTTGAAAACACAGCTCACACGAGCCGTAAAGATAATAGATATATATATGTAAGACATGAACATATATCTAAACCGACTTTCACAAGCCCCGACAAGCTAACTCCTGCAATCCATGCACTACACCCAACAAAATATGAGCAACACACCCAACACATATCTCTCCAGGACCTCGTCTCCGTCCTCCAAAGTCACACGCACAGTATTTAGGATCACGTTTTCATCCTTGAAACTATGCATATCATCCTAACAAATATCATGCCACAGTTAAGAAAAAGCAGTAAAAACACAGATAAAGGTAACAACTATTGACTCCTGCCCATTACCCTAGTCCAGAACCACTTAAGACCTGCTAGGTAATGACAAGTTTTATACGGAGCTACAACAATAAAGCCACTCACGGGGTAACGGACTTAGTTTACAGGTTCACAACCCGGCATCGTTAGGACCACGTTCCCGTCCTTTAGATACCTAGATGCATCCACACAACACAAGGATTTTCTCAGTCTTGCACCGAAGGACTACTGCCCCATCTAACATTTCTCGGGTTTTTACCGAATGACCACTGCCCCAACTATCATTTCTCAGGCTTTCCCCAACAATCATTTCTCGGGCTTTCACCGAAGGACCCCAATCCCATCTAACGCATGCCACCCATGCAACTCAACGAACGCAACCCGTGCAACACATGCAACGCACGCAACCCGTGCAACATGCACCACATGCATCTGCTCCTCAGAGCTCACATATATATGCCTATAAAACTATGAGTTTTAAAGCATAAACCACGTAATTTTCTTACGTAATCCGTACATGAATAAACAGTTATAAATGCACATAACCATATATAACTTCACATCATGATGCCACCCGCCATATAACTTGACACGACATCCACTCACATGCCACGCACCCATCATCCATTTACCCGAATGACCCATCCACACACTGGACAACCAACTACAAAGCGAAGCCTAGCCTGGAGGCCAACTCCAAAACCATAAAATCAAGTTCTGACAAACCAACATCCTTTCCCAAAAAGAACCACGGGCCCAAACACGCCCAGCACGGCCATCACAAACCCACAACGCCCACTCGCGCCCAACACAAACCCAACGGTGAATAAACACAACGCATCTGACCGTGCATCAACACCCACATCTAACCATGCACGTCACCCAAGGATGACGTCTAAACAAACACCCGAGGCCACTACGTGACCCCCAAAACCACAACACGATCAACCGAACCTCAGAAAAGAATCCAATAGTATTTCAATTAATTAATCCCATAACTAATCAATTGAATACCATTGAAACCCAGTTGGACACCAAGAACCAACCACCAAACCACCAACACAAAACCCAGCACATCAGTCGACTGGACCCCAACCCCAGTCGATGAAAAACACACTAGAAAAGCTAAAAACGCCCAGGAGCACTGTCCAGTCGACTGACCCACACGGTTCAGTCGATCGAACTTCAAGAACTGTGATCCACTCGACTGACCCTCACGGTCCAATCGACTGAACTCAAGCGAAAACTGGTTCTAAGCTACAGGTTTAACCCTCTAAACCATGAATCGAAGCCTTCAAACTCCCATCCGACACCGTCGGACACACACACGTCTAGGCCTAAACTAAGACCTCAAAAGAAACCCCCAACACCCGATTCCATCCACCGAAATTGATTAAAAATGAGTTTTATACCCAAAAGCCAACTTGAACATAAAATCAGATCTACATCAATCTAACCGCTAGAAACACACACGATTACACGTAGCACCCTTATAAGACATGAGAGTCTAGGATCCTATCTCGGTGAGTTAAAAACTCGACGCCTCAAACCAGGTGTAAAACTGAGCTTTATCGGAATGGAATTTCGTCCGGATGAACGTGTAGCCCACCGTGCCAATAGCAAGGATCCGCTCTTGGTTCATTGAAAACTGAGCCCCGAGCCCGTAAGAAGTTAGAGAGAAGGTAAAGAAAAAATAGAGGAAACTTAGCGGAGAAGTTTTGAAAATATCTTTTAAAAATATCTAACTCTAGATATTTAAAGGCCTTCAAAATATCTTTTTTTCTTATTTTCAAAATTTGCACCACAACACCCACGGCCCCGGAAACCTACCTTGCATGCATATCTAACCCCGATCATGTATCAAAAGCATATAAAAATATGTTATCACATAAACATGAAACGCGCATCAAAAAACGCAAAAAAAAAAAAAAAAAACGGGTTAGGGTCTCACAACATGTCCAATGTATAATTGTTTTAAGTGTTTTCATAGTTGAGCTATGGGTTTGGCAAGAGGAATCTTTTGGGTTGGACTCATGCTTGTGTTTTGTGACATGTTATGTCAAAAAGATCGATTTTTAGGATCTATGGATCAAGCAAGTTGGGACATGTAAATGTCCTATGATGAAAGACCGCTAAAAATTACATAATTGGGGCATGTAAATGTCCTGCAGTGAAAGACCGCTAAGAATTGCATAATTGGGGCAAGTGTTTGTCCTGCGGTGAAAGACCGCAGAGAACAAGTTGATTGGGTTACTATTGTCCCACAGTGAAAGACCGTAAAAGAGTACAGCATGCGTATGACCTTGTGTATATGATTATCATGTTGTTGGGCATTGTTAGATGTCCTAAGGATTTGAAGAAATAAAACTATTTTTTTTAACTATGAAAAGGTTATCTGCATTGTTAATATGCATGGTCAAGGTCAACCTATAGGACCACGTTCACCTGAAAAAGATTTTACAAATTCCACATCATGAGCCGAAACCCAATAGAAATAGACAATAAAGTTATAAAGCATGAAATGCAATCATATAGCATAAAGACTCAACCACATGAGCCAAAAATACTTTCATCCTAAAAATCCCAAGTTTCCCATTAGGGTAACACAAGCATCAAAACGGTTTTTTACTTCATAAAAACCCATTGTTTCTATGAAGTAAAACCGTTTTGAGACTTGTGTTAGCCTAATGGGAAACTTGGGATTTTTAGGACTTTTAATTTGTCTTGATATATGTTTATACCTTTTGTATATGTTTTATGTTTGGATGTAACATGTGGTAAAGCATATGTAATTCTTACGGATGTGTATGCATGATTTATTTCTTTCGAGAGAACTATGGGTTGGTTGTTGTTTTTCGTAATTTCTTACTATATTTTTCTTTGGTTGGTGCAACGGTTTACAAAAAGGGGGTCTTCAAATAGTTTATGTTTCCTTCAAACTCTTAAACTACGAGGGAGATTTTGGAACGGCTTGTACCCTTTTCAAAAGGTTATTTCTTTATCCAAAGATAAGATTTGGCTTTAAAGGCTTGCTTTTGGGGCCGCAACCTTAGTCTTTTGGGCTAAATTAAATAAACTCTCGATAGTACATTTTTACAAAGATTTTAGCCCGTTTGGGCTTCATGATTTTCATCCCTTTTGTTCGGGTGGTCTTGGTGGTTGTTCGTAGGGTTTCGCGTGACCCGGAGTTTGGGACATGACAGTTAATCTTTAAGCTTTCAATGACTTCATATTCACAATCATCACAATTCCAGTAAAACTATTAAAATTAGTCAAATTAAGATCCTACCTGTTGAAGCAAAATTCCCAATTTTTTGAAACCTCACACTTTTAGTCAGCTTCAAAATTCGGCTCCTAGTGGCTCAATGCGAAACTCTGATTGTATGGCGCTTTAATGCAAATCAGCATTGTCGATGATGGCCGCACGTGTTGGTGGCGCCGGTGAGCATGGGTGGCATCGGCGTTACGGCGAGAAGGTTGAAGGTCGGTGGCTGCAGTGAAGGATGACAGATTGTGGTCACTGATCAAGATGGGTGGGAGAGGTGGCGCTGACGGCACGGTAGTAGGGTGAAGGGAGGCGTCGCGGCGGCATGGTTGGTAGCACGTTGCACACTTAGCTCGTTTCTCACTCGGTTCTCTCTTTCTCTCTCTCTCTCTCTCTCTCTCTCTATCTCTCTCTCTCTTGACCTCTCCCTCTCTACTTCCCTCTCACTCGAAACTTGATGATGAAGAAGAAGAAGATCCGAGGGTGTGCACGCGGTGAGGACTGTTTGGGTTTTATTCGAATACCAATGCATGCTTGTCTATTCGAAAACCATTAACTTTTTTTTCAATTTATTAGTTCACTATCGACAATTATATTTTATTTTATCAATCAAATACTGAACTGATGTTAAGTGCTGCTTATAGAAACCCCTCCCAATTCTCCGAATAGGCTACGCGAAGCTATTGGGTAACAGATAGTGCTATAACTCACCACGATAATACCCATTTTACAAACCTCACCCGAGGGAACACGGTACCTAAATCCATTTTACGGGGATTAACCTGAGGAAGCACAGTATCCAGCTTGTGCAAGTTTCCAATCTTTTATTGTCACACCCCAAACTCCGGATCACCTGAAACACCCAAAAACAACCAAGATAGCACCCAACCTAAGAATTCACTCTCAATATAGAACATACATGCTTTGTATATATATCCGCCCAACAACTTACATTACACGGCCCCAACGCCGAAAAAACATGTTACAACATACATGTAACAAAAGAATAAAAAGGAACACTACAGCTCTTTTACCTCTCCAGTATCTTCAGATCAACCAGCGTGACCGGCACATGAAGAAAATCAAATACCACACCGTAAGCTAAAGCTCAGCAGATATTAGACAACACATCCAGTATAAGCTAAACATGCTAGGAAAACGAGGTGTAGTTTTAAACTCACATTTAAGCCTTTAAAATAATTTTCACATGCAAACGGAAAAGCGAGGATACAAAACATCTTTTGACTCACTCACAAGAGCCTTGAAAAACAGTTGAAAAAGGGTTTTTAGATCGCGATTCACATGACTCTTAAAAACAATTTGAAAATTGGTGTATCCGTCCCACAATGCAATTCATGCAATCCATGCATCTTTTCAGACTTCCACCGAAGGACCACAGCCCCCAACTATGCAATGCACACAACGCACGCAACCCGTGCAACACACACATCTTCACGGACTTTCAACGTAGGACCGTAGCCCCCATCAATGAACCTTTACGTACTTCAACCGAAGGACCTAAGCCCTACCGAACACACCTTTACGAACTTTAACTGAAGGACATCAGCCCTAACCTTTTCGGACTATCACCGAAGAACCACAGCCCTACCGAATACACCTTTACGGACTTTTACCGAGGGACCGCAGCCCTATCGAATACACCGTCAGCCAGAGCTAACATTTACCAAACCACATGTCCATCTATCTCATTTCATACACCCATGCATAACCTAATCAGGATTTAAATGCATAAAATCACGTACTATCACTACGTTACACAAACTACGTCACATGTTACACGTGCGACACACACAACACCTGCAACTCATGCAACATGCATCACATGCATCCGTTCCTCATATTCCACATAACCATGCCCACAAAACTTCTGAGTTTTAAAGCATGCAACTACGGTACATGTAACGATACCAAAATCATGTAATCTACTTACATAATCCATGCATAATAAACCAAAATTATAAATGCATAAAGCCAACTATAAGCGCATATAGCCATATAACCTCAAACCGTGACATCACTCGTCACAAAACCCGACATCCACTCACATGGACAACCGGCAACCCACACAACCAAGCCTAACTGGAAGGCTACACCAAACCCCTAAAACCATAAGGTCACAGAACACCATCTTTTCTCCAAAGGTGCCATGAGCCCAAACACGCTCCATACCCAATCACGATGCACACAACCGTGCCCCAACAACCCATATCTAGCCATGCACATCACTCCCAAGGACGGCATCTAAACGAAGACCGAAGTCACGACACGAGTCCTAAAGACACCACACATCCAACCAAACCCCAAAAAGAATCCAACAGTATTTCAGTCGACTAATCCCATAATCAATCAACTGAATACCGTTAGAAACCAATTGGAAACTAAGGACCTAACCACCAAACAACACAACCCAAACCAGCACAAGCCCAACACGGCCAACACAGAACTTTTGGACCAACACGGAACCACACATGCCTAACACGGCCAACATGAACCCACACAAACCCACGAAGCCCCCATGCACCCCACACAAACCCACAACGCCCCAATAAATAAGAAATTTTGACATACTCTCACTATTTTGATTATAACTTTTTTCACAAAAAGAATTTTAATGTGAGAGAGGTGTCATTGGAAAAAAGACTTTTGGGGCTTCAATTTGAACACAAAAACAACTCAATTCTGAGTCCAAATGAGGGAGATATGCTCAAAACAAAAAGGCCAAAAAATTGCCCTGCGGCCCCGGCGCTCGCTGAGCACTCGTTAGGCACTTGAGCGCCTCACCACCAGAGAGCAGCGCTTGCTAAGCGCCCGCGCGGCGCTTGAGCGCCCTTCAGCGTACACAAATGCTCTTGAACGTACCAGATTTGAATTTAAAGCCCCCAAACTCTCAAACACTCACTATAATGCTTCAAAACACTTATAAACCTACTGATCCACATATGATTTACACCCACATACATACACGAGCCCAAAACATCAAGAACCACCGAACGAAAAACCATCAAAACCAAGTTCACCCAACCGAAAGCAACACAAAAACGGTTTTAAACCAAAACCTGATCTTTAAATTGATTTTTCGTACATTTTTAACCGGTAAAAACACACGCTTACACGTAGCACCCTTATAAGACACGAGAGTCTAGGATCCTACCTCGGTGAGTTGAAAACTCGACACCTCAAATCACGTGCAAAATCGAGTTTCGTCGAAATGAAATTCGGTCTAGATGAACGTGTAGCCCACTGTGCCAATAGCAAGGATCAACTGTTGGATAGTCGAAAATTGAGCCCTAGGCCCCCGAGAAGCTAGAGAGAAGGTAGAGAGAAAAATGAAAAAACTTAGTGGAGAAATTTTGAAAATATCTTTTGTAAATATCTAACTCCAGATATTTATAGGTCCCCAAAATATCCTTTTTGAAATTTTTTAAAATTCGTACCGCAATATCCCACGACCTCGAGAACCTACCCCGCATGCATATCTAATCCCAATCATGAATCAAAAGCGTAAAAACGTCCTATAACGAAAATGCGAAACGCGCGTCGAAAAATGCAAAAAAAAAAAAAAGGATCAGGGTCTCACAACTCTAACCCCCTTAAAGGAATTTTGCCCCCGAGATTCAACTCAAGGTCTAGACAATAAATCGTCGATCACAATCGACACAGGCACACGAGATGGTCAGCCAAACCATTCCTAGGATATAGTCAAACAAGGTCAGGTATCCTAAACGATGGCCAACTATGTCAAAGACATAGGATCTACAACTTACCTCAACCTCACATCCTCATCAACTGCTGCCTCAACACAAAACACCACCAACGGAATCCACCACCAACTCCAAACCCACGGCTACAACCTCATCTTCTCCGCGCAAATGTCTTGTATATATGAAAGAACATAAGACACAGCACATCGCATGAAAATAAACAAGCACATAAGCATGCTGACACATAGCCACATAGGTTCATGCTGAACAAACCCCACATACCAAGGAGAACCGATAAGAATGACGCATCAATTTGGATAACCTACTCAGATTCCCTACTAGAAATCACGTAAGCTAAACGCGTTTCTAACTTGGCTCCCAAGTTTGTTATTCCAAACACCCATGGGCAGGACTAATTAATCCCACAGTTCAACCCCCATGCTCACATATACACATCATTCATGTATAACCCACATGCTATCACGTTCATGTTATCAAAACATCTAAACACATGCAGTCAAACACAAGAAATCAACCTCACATGGGATACACCCTCTTCCCACGGCTCTTTGGTATTCGAACCCAGAGCTCTAATATCAATCTGTCACGCCCAAACTCCAGGTCACGTGAAACACCCAAAAACAACCAAGATAGCACCCAACCCGAGAATTCACTCTCAATATAGAACATACATGCATTGTATATATATCTGCCCAACGGCTTACATTACACGGTCACAACGCCAGAAAAACATGTTACAACATATATGTAACAAAAGAATAAAAAGGAAGACTACAGCTCTTCCACCTCAGCCCTACCGAACACACCTTTACGGACTTCAACCGAAGGACCTCAGCCCTAACCTTCTCGGACTATCACTAAAGGACCGCAGCCCTATCGAATACACTGTCATCCAGAGCTAACATTTACCAAACCACATGTCCATCTATGTCATTTCATATACCCATGCATAACCTAACCAGGATTTAAATGCATAAAATCACCTACAATCACTACGTTATACAAACCACGTCACATGCTACACACGTGACTCACACAACACCTGCAACTCATGCAACATGCATCCGTTCCTCATATTCCACATAACTATGCTTACAAAACTTCTGAGTTTTAAAGAATGCAACTACGGTACACGTAACGATACCAAAACCTTGTAATTCACTTACATAATCTATGCATTATAAATCACAGGTATAAATGCATAATGCCAACTATAAGTGCACATAGCCATATAACCTCAAACCGTGACATCACCCGTCAAAAAACCCAACATACACTCACAGGGACAACCGGCAACCCACACAACCAAGCCTAACTTGAAGGCTACACCAAACCCCTCAAACTATGAGGTCACAAAACACCACATTTTCTCCAAAGGTGCTATGAGCGCAAACACGCTCCATACCCAACCACGACACACAACCGTGCCCCAACAACCCATATCTAGCCATGCACGTCACTCCCGAGGACGGCATCTAAACCATCACCCAAACTCACGACACGACTCCCAAAGCCACCACCCAACCTACCGAATCCCAAAAAGAATCCAATAGTATTTCAGTCGACTAATCCCATAATCAATCAACTGAATACCGTTGGAAATCAATTGGAAACCAAGAATCCAACCACGAAACAACACAACCCAGACCAACACATCCCCAACACGGCCAACACAAACCCACACACACCCAACACGGCCAACATGAACCCACACAAACGCACGACGCCCCCATGCGCCCAACACAAACCCACAACGCCGTAAGAAATAAGAAACTTGATAAAAAGGGTCAGCAAGGATGAAAATAAGCTTTTTCCAAACATTCGGCCAAAAATAGGTGAAAAATGGTTAAAAAATTCTGACATACCCTTACTATTTTGATTACAAATTTTTTCACAAAAAGAATTTTAATGTGAGAGAGGTGTCATTGGAAAGAAGACTTCCGGGGATTCAATTTGAACACGAAAGTGACCCAATTTTGAGTCCGAATGAGGGAGATATGATAAAAAAAGCCTCAAAAATGTCCCTGCGGCCCTAGCGCTCGCT
>JAUMHN010212983.1:10339-20860 GCA_032360265.1 Heliamphora ciliata
GACCCAATTTTGAGTCCGAATGAGGGAGATATGATAAAAAAAGCCTCAAAAATGTCCCTGCGGCCCTAGCGCTCGCTAGGCGCTTAAGCGCCTCACAACCAGAGAGTAGCACTCGCTAAGCACCCGCTTGGCACTTAAGCACCCTTTAGCGTACACAGACGCTCCAGAACGTCCCAGATTCGAATTCTAAGTCCCCAAACTCTCAAACACTCACTATAATGCTTCAAAACACCAATAAACCTACCGATCCACATATGATTAACACTCACGAATATACACGAGCCCAAAACATCAAGAACCACCGAACGAAAAGTCTCAAAATCAGGTTCACCCAACCAAAAACAGCACAAAAATTGTTTTAAACCAAAACCACGATCTTTAAATCGATTTTTCATTAATTTTTAACCAGCAAAATCACACACGCTTACACGTAGCACGGTTATAAGGCATGAGAGCCTAGGATCCTACCTCGGTGAGTTGAAAACTCAAACACTTCAAACCACGTGCAAAATCGAGCTTCGTCAAAATAAAATTATATCTGGATGAATGCGTAGCCCACCATGCCAATAGTAAGGATCCGCTGTTGGATCGTCGAAAATCGAGGCCCGGGCCCCTGAGAAGTTAGAGAGAAGAGAGAAAAAGGAGAAAACTTAGTAGAGAAGTTTTGAAAATATCTTTTGAAAATATCTAACTCCAGATATTTATAGACCCCCAAAATATATTTTTTTGAAGTTTTTCAAAATTTGCACCGGAACATCTCACGACCCCAGGAGCCTGCCTCCGCATGCATATCTAACCACGATCATGCATCAAATGCTTAAAAACATGCTATAACGAAAACCTGAAACGCGTGTCGAAAAATGCCAAAAAAGAAAACGGGTCAGAGTCTCATATTCATCGTGGAGCTGTTCAAGCCCAACTTATTCACATTCTAAGCCATTTTCAATTTCCCAAAGGAACACCCCGGGAGGCAACCCAATACCAAGTAATTTTTGGTTTCCTGAAGGAACACCCTGGGAGGCGACCCGAGACTAAGCCCCGGGAGGTGACCCGATGCAAAGCCATTTTCAATTTCCCGAAGGAACACCCCGGGTGGCGACTCGACACCAAGCCATTTTCGGTTCAATATTTGGTTATCCATATGAAGATTCATCAAAAACCGGGAGTCTATCTCCTCAATTCATTTTCACAACATCGATTTTCCAATCATTTCTTTTAGCAATATTTATCAAATTTTCATTTTCCACTTTACATGAAATTTCTCAAATATAAGTTCGTCACCATTTCTCATCTACATTTAATTTTAATTCGCCTCATTTTACTCCAAGTTTCTTTCACAACACTTAATGCTGGATTAAGTGGAAAACACTCACCCATTGATGGATTATACCTGAACACCAAAAGTAAAACATTTAAAAGCATGGAAGTATTGAGGATAAAAAACCCAAGTTTGACATCATTTTGGGTTTCTATATTCAAACACACCCCTAAAACTCACAAATTTCATGGGAACAGCCATTCATGACTTAGGGTCAAATTTCAATACTCAAGTTTCTAAAAGGTTTAGAGTTTGAACAATTCAACCATCAATTTGACACAATAGTCCATTCTAAAACCTTAGTTATCCATTCAATATCCAATTTTCACAATTCAATCTTTGGTTTCATATTTCTTGGTTTAGAATCTGAATTACACAAGTTCCACCTAGTCCGATATAAGGTTTTCCAAACACTTAGTTTCATATTGCCCAAACAAAGATTCACATTCACCCAAGCACGCTTTATTACCCATGTACCTTCAAACCAACTTCCTTATTACAAATTCTATTTTGAACTCAAATTCTACTAAATCACAGGGCCCACTCTAACATTCTAAATTTCTACGTTTGATATTTGGTAAATTCTCATTTAACATGGAATCAAGGTTATAAGCCACACTTTTGTTAAGATCTTCCTTATTTCTCTCAAGTTCTTCCGTTAGATTGTACATCTAACTTACGATTATTAAATCAACAAATCACCATATTCCAATGTTTTCACTTTGCCTCGTTTAATTAGACATTCACTTCATTTTTTTGGGTAATTAAATGTGATATAAAAGAAAATAAAAAATTACAGGATTACATGGGGCATTCCCCAGGGAAATACATGAATACCAATAGGCGCCTACGACCTACATAAAATGACAAAGCAAATACCACGCACAACCTGCGTGGTAACAACATAAAACCCAAATACAAAACAACATTAACATGTTGACCCACATAACCCCCGCTCAGCAGCGGGGAGACAGTTTAAGGACCACCAGAGGACCGCTTCTTTTTCTTTGTGCTATTCCTATCCTTCAATCCTGATAAGCCATGGATTGAAGATACTGGATTTTCATCTTCATCGACATCCAAAAGGGCTCGGAATGAATTGGAGGAAAGAACTTCATTAACCGCTTGCTCCCTTTCACTCACAATGGAAGCAACCGGTTCTATGGTATGTGCAGGAACAAGATCTAGTAATCGTTGCATTTGCGCACTGATAGCTTCGTATACTTCCTCAGAGAATGGCGGGAGGCCAGAACGAACATCTTGTTCTTCCCTCTCAAACAATTCATCGACACCAGAAAGGACATTCACTTAATTTATTCTTGAAATCACACCATGTTTGCAAATCAAGCTCTCAAAAGTTTTAGGATTTAATTAATTGATTCATAACCCAACATGACAACAAGCTATGGACTAAATCACCACTTTGACACAACATTAAATTTTCTAATCTCAATTTACACTTCAGTATCTCAATTTCTCCATGGAATTTAAATTCTATGAGTTCACATTAATTATTTTAAGAAAACTAGAGAAAGTCTTCAATTATCAAACCTAGACTTAAAGTTCTAATTAAATTCATAAAAAAAAAATCAACACAAATCACCCAAAGTAGTCTTGATCCTACCTTTAACTCATAGCTCGTTAACTTATAATGTTTAGGCAATTCCACAAGTGTTCCAATTCCAATGCTCTACCCATTTTCATGAAATTGAAACCTTACTGCAACACACTTAAGTTTTGTCTAGAGATCTTTCTAATTTCTCTAACTGTCACGCCCCAAATTTTGGGTCACGTAAAACACCCAACAACAACCATACATAACACCCAACCCGATGTTATACTCTCAAAATAAAGTATTCACGCATTTAAATAGATATCGCCCTCAGGCTTAAAAAACGCAGTTCTAACACCGCTAACATGTAAACATACATGGTTCCAAACAAACAAAAGTAGGATTACAAATCTTCCGCCCCTCTGGCACCTGCAAATAATCTGCGTGACTAGTACCTGAAAAATATTTTAAATCCCACACCATGATCCAATGCTCAGCAAAAACTAGACAAGCATGCGATATAAGATAAACATTCTAGCAGATGTAAGATGTATGTAACGACTCGCTCGAGCCTCAAAACAAGTTTGAAAACAGTTTTAGATTACAACTCACAAGAGCCTTAAAAATAGTTTGAAAACGGTTTTGTGTACATACAAATTTTTCTGAGCTACTCATGCAAAGATCGACTCCTACGAGCCTCGACTCTCACGAGCCTCAACAACTGTTCTACAGTTCACTGTGATAGACACCCAACAGAAGGGTTGTTCTTGAACTCTCTCCGAAGGACCATGGCCCCACCTGCTAACCAGTTAACCGATAACCTATACAACACATGCAACCCACGTGACATACGCCACTCACATGACGCAACACGTTCCCCGTACAACATACCACACGCAACATTCACAACACATACTTATTCAGGATCACTTTTCCGTCATTCGTATACCCGCATATAAAAAGCATCGTTAGGACCACTTTTCTGTCCTTCTGATTTACACACACACAGGCATCTTTAGGATCACTTTTCCATCCTTCAGACTCACACACACAAAATGCATCGTTAGGACCACGTTTTCATCCCTCCGATTTCTAGGCACACACACATGCAAGGTTAACTAGAGTTAACATATACCGAACCCCTTTTTCGTCCATGTTAACCCTAACTAACATTCCTCGAACCACTTTTCTATCCTCGGAACATTGGACCACTTTTCCGTCCACGATCACATCGGACCACTTTTCTGTCCGCCCACAAGACCATACACACACGTGTTACTAAAATCAGAGTTTTAGATACCACAAGATCACATATCCGTCCTACAACATGCAGAATTAAAACTAAAATTTTAAATGAATATAACCACGTAAAACACAAGGTTTCACACACGACGCCACATAACCTACCACGACATCACATGCCACACAACCCGACATCCACTCACATGGACAACCAACAACCCACAAAAATAAGCCCAACCCGAAGGCTAACACTAAACCCCTCAAACCCCGAGGTTACAAAATACCACATTTTCTCCAAAAAGAACCACGGGCCCAAACACACCCCGTATCCAACAAAGAACAAACACCACAAACTTATCCGTGCGCCAACACCCGCATCTAACCATGCACGTCACCCACAAGGACGACATCTAAACAAAAACCCGAGGCCACGACACAACCCCCGAAGCCACAACACAACCAACAGAGCCCCAAAAAACAATCTAACAGTATTTCAGTCGACTAATCCCATATATCAATCAACTGAATACTGTTAGAAACCAATTGAAAACCAAGAACCAAACCACCAAACAACAATCAACCAGCCCAGAACCTCAGTCGATTGAACCCCAACCCCCGGTCGACTGAAAACATACTAGAAAAGCCAAAAAAACCCAAATAGAAGCAACCAAGTCGACTGAACTCCCTGCTTCAGTCGAATGAACCTACAAACCCAGGATCAATCAACTGACCCAACGCGAAAACAGTTCTCGAATCACTGTTTTAACCCTCAAAACCTTGAATCAATGCCTCTAAACTCCCATCCATCACCCTCGGACATACACACGTCCAAGCCTAACACTAGAACCTCGAAAGAAACACTCGAAACACGATTTCATCCAACCGAAATTGACAAAAAATGGTTTTGAAACCCAAAACCCAACTTTTGAAACAAAATCAGATTTCATGCATTTTAATCGGTAAAAACGCATACAATTATACGTAGCACCCTTATAAGAAATGAGAGTCTAGGATCCTACCTCGGTGAGTTAAAAACTTGATGCCTCGATCCACATGCAAAATTGAGTTTCGCTAGAATAAAATTCTGCCTAGATGAACGCGAAGTCCTCAATGCTAAAAACAAGAATCCGCTGTTGGCTCGTCGAAAATCAAGCCTCGGGCCCCCGAGAAGTTAGAGAGAAGGTAGAGCCAAAAAGAAAAAACTTAGTTAAGAAGTTTCAAAAATATCTTTTGAAAATATCTAATGCTAGATATTTATAGGCTCTCCAGAAAATGTTTTTTTTAAAATTCGCATCACAGCGCCCAATGGCCCCGGAAACCAACCCCACGTGCATATCTATACCCGATCATGCATAAAAATGCATTTAAAACATACTATCACGTAAATGATAAACACGCATCGAAAAACGCCAAAAAAAGAAAATGGGTCAGGGTCTCACACTAACTAACTTAGGGATTCATCCTATGAACCACAAATTTATTAAATTACATGATTTGTACAACACCTTAACGCCTTAAGTAAATCGATTCTCTTCATTTAATGGATTAAATCCCTTTACTTTGGGTTCATGCTCAAAATCCTTCCATTCTCTAGGTTCAATTATGGATTTCACTCATATCCACATACATATACACAACCCAACGTGTGAATTCAACAAGTACTCACGCAACATTAAGAGTTAAGGTTTTTATATTAATTTTTTTTCCAAACATTGTCATTGAGCTACTCACGTTGTCTCTTGATTTTAGGTAGATCAAGTTAAAAGGTTCTAGCACCAGAGCCCCAGCTCAAACAACTCACTAATTACTCAAATTTCACCCTATTAGCCAATTCTCTCAAATTTCAAGTTAAAACCACAAGTCCAACTCTCCATTCACAAATCTGCACGTTACATAACTCATTCACTTTTCTAAACTAGTTAATTACACCAAAAACTAAGGTTTAATTAAATCTTCCAAACCTTTAGGGTTTTTAAGGGGTTATCATCTTAAATCCATACAAATCATATCAAAGCACTAGAATCAATCAAGATCTTACATGTTGAAGCCAAACATGCCACAACCAGGAACTCTAGAATTCGGTCACCATGAAATTTCAGCTCTTCGGTTGATGTCAAGCACAGTTCTATTAGGTGGTGTCCAATTAGGTGTTTCAGTCCACCAATCTCAGAATTTCACCAAACTCCCAACCCTAGGGTTTCGGCCATCAGTGGATTTTAGCTTCTAGGAGATTTAAAATGGAATTTTTGTTATACAAGGCTTGATTCCTGAGCGGCGACACCCAATTTCTTGGTTAACACGACGAAAACGAATAAAATAGATGAAGAGACAGGAAAGGGGGTGTCGAAGAGAGCGAGAGAATAACAAAGATAATGAGGGAGGTCAGCAACGGGTTGGTGGTCGGCGGCGCCGACAGTGGCAAAAGCAGTAGGGCACGGCGGTGGCGGGCGATCGCACGCAATAGCACAGTCTTTGCTTTGTTTCTATCCCTTGTTTTTTTTCCTACTCTCTCTATCTCCAGAAACATCTCTCTCTTCCTCGATGTTTCTACTCTCTCTCGGTCTCTAGAAACATCTCAGCTTCTGCTAAAATGTATTCCGCCCCCCCCTTTTTTTAGAATCTTCTAACTAGAAGGCACACAATTATATATATAAAATTGGAAAACTTATAAATTTTCTTTTATGGTTAATTCATCTTTATTTAATCCTCCAATTTAATTAAATTTTAATTTAAATCACGATATCTAAATGCTCTCGTAGTATAGAATTATGCACAATTTATTATCCTGGGATCCTTACACGCCTTAACTACCCACTGCGTGCTATATTGTCGTCCAAAATTACTTCTGGTAATTTAATTATGCCAAACATAATGAACCAAAATAAACACGTACCGGGTCGCTATAATTAGGTATTTAGAACCATTTACTGGTGATGTCTTTAAGCCACGTTTTGATGATTATTATTTTGATGAGTTGGTTTTTTTGTCATTAAGAAAAAAAGTTGCCGCCTAAAACTCAACTTGAAATCACTTGGAATTCTCCAATGATATCGCATCTAAATCCACATACCAATCAATATTAACTGGAAGTTCAAAGAATTATTTATTTGCAAAGTAGTGAAAATCAATTGCCAGATACATTTACTAACACAAAGAAAATAATAAAATCTCATATACTAGCTACAAACACTCCAGCAAGATTGATATCCTCATATCGAATGATATAACAGCTAATGAGTTTAGATCACGCTAGAAGCGTGGATGACCTGTTGGGGTCAGATAAAATTATGAGAAAGATGATAATTCAAGGCAGAGAAGTTGGTACTCCTAAAGAAAAATTGTACTTACAAAGATAAATTTCCTAAGAAGGCGAAATCCCCAAAACAAACAACCATAAAAGTGGAATCTCTTGAAGAGAGAGCTTGAAATGATTTTTCTCCTGAAGAAGAATAGGTACTTGAAAATAATGAAATCTCAATATATTACATAAGTACATGAGAAGTTTGGAATAGAAATAAAATCTTTGCCAACAATGTATTCTCATTTAAAGTTTCTCTTGACATTACCAGAAGTATTGGTGAAAATGAATCACAAACCGTCGAAGAATGTCGATGTAGAAATGTTTGGTTACTGTGAAAACATGAAATTTAGGCAGAGCTAAATGCTCTAACAAAACGTGAAGTATTTAAACCTATAGTCCAAACCCCCTAAGAGATACAACCAGTTGGACGTAAATTGATATTTGTATAAAAATGCATTAAGAAACATAAAATTGTAAGATATAATGTGCAATTGGTTGCACAAGGTTTCTTACAAAGACTTGGTATTAATTATGAGGAAACATATTCACTTGTCATGGATGCAATCACATTCATATTTTTTATTGGCTTGATTGTTACATAAAGTTTGAATATGAATTGAATGGACGTAGTTGCGCTATATTTATATAAATCTATTGATACTGATATTTCTATGGAAATTTTCGAAGGATATCAAATGCCTGAAGCATGCAATTTAAAGCCTAAATGTATCTATTCAATCAAATTACAATGATCATTATATGGGTTGAAACAATCTGAACGCATAACATGAGACGGATTCGGCTCATACCTCCGAAGCATAGAAACGTGAAAGACGTTGTGCACAGATGCTAACTAAGGTGACAAAGCCAGATGGTATGCTACCACTCCATCCTTTCCAGGATCTCGAACGGTCCAATAAAACATGGAGATAGCTTCCCGCTACGACCAAATCTCATCAACCCTCTACGGGGTGAGACCTTCAAAAACACATGATCTCCCACTGCAAACTATAACTGTCTCTTTCTCCGATCAACGTTACTCTTCTGGCGGCTCTGAGCTAACGAATCGCTGCAATCACCTCTGTCGTTTCCCGCACTAGATCGGGTCCCAAAATAGCGGTCTCTCCCACCTCTGTCCAACACACAGGCAATCTACACGGTTTACCAAACAAAGCCTCATACGGTGCTATCAAATACTGAACTGATAGCGGTTGTTGTACGAAAACCCAGCCAATAATAGATGATCCTCCCAAGAACCTTGAAAATCAAGCACACAAGCTCTCAGCATGTCCTCCAAAATCTGAATGGTCCCCTCAGAATGACCGTCGATTTGAGGATGAAAAGATATACTAAAAGTCAAGCTCGTCCCCAAAGCCATCTGAAGACTCTGCCAAAAGCGCGATGTAAAGCGTGGGTATTGATCAGAAACAATAGTCACAGGTTCTCCATGTAGGCGGACTATCTCCTGAACATACAACCGACCCAATCTGTTCTCTGAATTTCTCACTCGAATGGAAAGAAAATGTGCTGACTTCGTCAGCCTATCGATCACAATCCAAACTGCTTCATGTCCCTTGGGTGAGGGTCGAAGTCTTGATACAAAATCCATAGTGACGTTCTCCTACTTCCACTCAGATACAGGCAATGGCTGTAACAATCCTGCTTGTCTATGGTGTTCCACCTTCACTTGCTGACAAGTAAAGCAACGAGAAACGAATCGGATCACATCCCTCTTAATTCCCGTCCACTAGAACTGATGACGTAGATCGTGATACATCTTCGCGCCTCCCGAATGCACTGCAAGACGTGAGTGATGAAACTCATGTAGCATCTCAGCACGACATGAATCTGGCACAAACAATCGCCCTGACAACCTAAGACTCTGATATGAACTCACCACCCATCTTGTTGTATCTGTCCAACTGGCAATGCGGTCATGTATCATTTGAGCCTCCTGATCGGTCCTCTGAGCCTCTAGCACACGTTCAACTAAAGCGGGCTGTGACGCAACTACATATAAGGTTGCACCTCTCCCTGTCTTCCGGAGACACAGACCAAACTCCCCAACATCTGC
Organism: Heliamphora ciliata; assembly: GCA_032360265.1. NCBI lineage: Eukaryota > Viridiplantae > Streptophyta > Magnoliopsida > Ericales > Sarraceniaceae > Heliamphora > Heliamphora ciliata. Next base: position 19,827 of record JAUMHN010212983.1, read on the forward strand.
AAGCATAATTCATTCTCGTATAGCCACGGAAGCTAACGAGACATAAGACCTCCTACTGAGTGCATCAGCTACGGCATTTACCTTACCCGGATGGTACTGCAAATCGAAGTCGTAGTCTTCCAATAACTCCATCCATCGTCGTTGGCGAAGATTCAAGTCCTTCTGTGAAAACAAGTACTTTAGGCTCTTATGATCAGAGAAGACCTCAAAAAGCTCACCATAGAGATAGTGACGCCATGTCTTCAAGGTAAAAACCATGGCTGCCAACTCCAGATCATGTGTCGGATAGTTTCTCTCATGTGTCTTCAACTGTCCAGATCCGTAAGCTACAACCTTGCCTTCCTACATCAGAACGCAACCCAAACCCACATGTGAAGTGTTGTAGTGTACCTCGCTCAGGAATAATCAGCACTGGCGTACAGGTCAATCTCCTCTTCAGCTCTTGGAAAGCTGACTCACAAGACTCGTTCCATACAAACGTGACTCCCTTCCGCGCCAAACGCGTCACCAGTGCTGCAAGCCTAGAGAAGTCTTTCACGAACCGCTGGTAATAACCTGCCAGACCCAGAAAATTGCGGATCTCAAAAACATTATTCGGTCGCTGCCAATCCGTCACTGCATCAGTCTTCGACGAGTTCACTGATACTCCATCCTACAACACCACGTGTCCAAGGAATCTCACCTCCGTCATCCAAAACATACACTTCTCGAACTTCGCATACAAGCGATGTTCTCTTAGAAGTTGTAGAACAACATGCAGATGCTCCTCGTGCATCTCCCTCGTGGGTGAATAAATTAGAATATCATCCACGAACACAACTACAAAACAGTCTAAAGAAAGGTGGTATATACGGTTCATCAGACCCATAAATGTAGTAGGGGCATTCGTCAAACCGAACGGCATAACTAGAAACTCAAGTCAATCTTCGAAAAGAAACGGGACCACCTCAACTGATTAAACAAGTCGTCAATCCTCGGCATCGGATACTTGTTCTTCACCGTCACCTGGTTCAACTTCCTGTAGTCTATACACA
>JAUMHN010213090.1:0-20843 GCA_032360265.1 Heliamphora ciliata
ATATATATATATATAGAGAGAGAGAGAGAGAGAGAGATTACATACATGCAAAGAAAATAAACTAAATCTAAACATATCTTGAGCTAAGGTAGCAAACCCCTAAAGGGCCTGATTTTATAGATGTTCCAACTTTTTAGCACGAAATTTGAACTATCATAACTGTGAGACCCTGTCCCATTTTTTTTTCAGCGTTTTTCGATGCGTGTTTACCATTTTGTTTTAGCATGTTTATATGCATGTTCGGGTTTAGATATGCATGCGGGGTTAGTTTGGGGGGGCGTTGGTGCTATGATGCGTATTTCAAAAAGAAAAAGATATTTTCGTGGCTTATAAACATCTGGTGTTAGATATTTTCAAAAGATATCTAATAAATTTCTCCGCTATGTTTTCTCTTTTTCTCTGCCTTCTCTCTAACTTCTCAGGGGTCCGTGGCTCGATTTTCGACGATCCAACTGCTGTTCCTTGTTGTTGGTATTGTGGTCCACACATCCATCCAGATATAATTTTATTTCGGCGAAGTTCAATTTTGCACGTGGATCGAGGCGTTGAGTTTTTAACTCAACGAGTAAGATCTTAGACTCTTATGTCTTTTTTTTTTGGATAATTAAATGAGACATAAAAAGAAAGAAAAAATACATGTTTCCAAGGGGCATACTCCAGGAATTACAACAATTGCCAACAAAGAAAAAAACAAAAACTAACAACAAATATGACGCCTAACCCCGCCTAACGGCAGGAACACAACTAGAAAGCAAAAACAAGCATACCCTGCAAGGGAATGAGACAACAAAAAAAACGAGCATCATGACCCCTGCTTTGCAGCGGGGGAAACGACCAAAAGCCTTACATCAACACCTGAACACAAACCCCAAAGCAAAAACAAAGATATAAACTAAGCAAGCACCACCTAGGATGACAAAACACACGCAGCTGAGAGAAACCCCAGCAGCCTAGAAAAGCCCATCCAACCACAAACCGCAGCAGCACAGTCACAACAAGATAGCACCAAATCTAGCTACCTACTGGGCACCAGATAAGAAGCCAAAAACAAGAACAGAAACCCAGCTTCCCTCAGATAGAAGCGAAGCAGCAAACCCGCAGCTACCTTCAACCAAAGGACAACCAAACCAAAACAAGCCCTGCACAACCGCACCACCCCGCAAGCCGCAGCAACAGGCAACAGATCCAGCCAACTAAAGATCCACATGTAATCGTGTGTGCTTTTACCGTTTTAAAATGCATGAAATCGCTTTATGTTTCAAACATTGGGTTTTGGGGTTCAAAACCATTTTTTGTCGATTTTGGTTGGATGAAATCACGGTTTGGGTGTTTCTTTCGAGGTTTTGGTGTTAGGCTTGGGTGTGTGTATGCCCAAGGGTGTTAGATGGAAGTTTTGAGACTTTATTTTGGGCTTGGGAGGGCTGAAACAATAGCTCAGAGTCGTTTTCGCCTGGGTTCAGTCGACTGGATCGTGAGGTCAGTCGACTAGATCGTGGTTTAATCAATTGGACCGTGAAGGTCAGTCGACTGACCTATGTTTTGGGAGAGTTTTTGCGAGATTACAATTGTCACGCCCCGACCCCGGAGACCCGTGAACCAACCCAACCGTCCTGCATACAAAGGTCACTAACGATATGTTTCCTTCAGATTTACATATAAACATAAAACAAAATCTCAAAGAAATACGAGATCATTCTTCTAGCTTCTAGCTTTTCCCACAATGCAACATTGGCCCTGGAATCGCCTATGGTCCTTGGAACCCGAAATGGTTTGGTAAACATACATGAGTCGAAACTCATAGGATATAGATTAACTCAGATGTAATGCATAATTTTTGAGTAATGATGGGTGCAACTGAAGTAAATATGTAATTTTTACCAGTTCATTATTTCTTCGCACGCACGCACCCACGCACACCAATTTATTCCCATTTATCCTTTCATATTATCCGTCTCATTATCCAATTCTTCACAAAAAATTCATGTCACATTTTTATTACCCGGTTTATCACAAAACCGTATCACATCTAATGAACCGGTGTCGGGTGCAGCTTATAGAAACTCCTCCCTATTAATTCTCAATAGGGTACGCGAAGCCATTGGGTAATAGATAACTCTATAACTCACCACGACACAACACCACATTTCGGGGGCTAACCCGTGGGCATGTGGTTCCCATCTTGCGCAAGTTTTCAATCTTTCATCGCAGAGCCGCTAACCCAACTTAATCTACATCAAACCATACGGTTCATTATTTGTTCATTTTCACAAAAATTCGAGAGTCCAACCCACAACTGGTTCCTCTTCCAATTATTTTCACACATTATCGTTCCAATTAACTCTGGTATGGTTTTCTACTATCATCATCTGAAGTGTTCTTGTCTCTTTCTTTTCCCCCAATTGTTTGGGGAGTGTGACTATCTCTGTGAGGCTGAGTTCCTTGATTGGGACTATAGTTTTCCTTAGCCTTGTTAGTTCTTTGATCCTATTTGTTTATTGTTGCTTGGGTAGAGGCTTTTTGAGGAGTTTTGAGATGATCATGTATGACATTTGTTTGGGCTTACCTATCGCCCTTCTTACATGTTCGAGGTGTCTATCTTTACCTCCTTGCACCCAGGAGTGTGGTGCTTATCAGAGATGTTGGGTTTATGTTGATAGGGTTACAATTGGGTTCGCTTGTTACTGTTGGCAGCAGGCTTTACCTCTTGACTTGGGGGACCATTATGCATAGTGGTTTTTGTATAGATGGGTACATCTAGATTAAGGTCTCTCTGGACGGCTCCTTGGTACCTCTCGTTGGAAGTTCTTTTGGGTTCTTTCTTTCTCGAGCTTTCTCATATCCTATCTTTTTCCCTTGCAGTCGGGGTGTGTGTTTCATTAATTGTGGAGCTGAGGTTGCTATGGTGGGGCCTTGGTGGTTCTTTGAGTGGGGTCTAGCTGATGGCCTACTTCGTCTGGATCCGATGGTTAAGTTTCCTGTGGGATGGCCTAGGTTTCTCTCAGCCGGATTCTCTGAGGATGTTCTGCCCATTACTCATTGATGACTTGTAGGGGTCTCCCACCGTTTATGTTTGGCGATCCTGTGCGTAGGTTGGTAATTTGTGTTGGCCGATTTTGAGCTGGAGTTTTCTGGGGCTGATCTGTTGTTGCTTCTTTTGGTTGGCTAGGGGCTCATTTACCCCTGGTACTTTACTCATAGACCTTAGATGGTTCCCTTTCAGCTATTCTTTGGACCTGTGGTTTGACCATTCCAATTCCAATTTCAACGATCGTTCCAATTCCAATTTCAACGATCGTTCCAATTCCAATTTCAACTTTCCCATTTTATTGCCAAGTCACATCCGATTTCAATATTCAAGTTCTCTTTTCAAATCAAATGCATTATAAGCTCCAATACAAAACCTTTTATGAATCATATTTCACATTTCTTTCATTAATTTCATAAAGCACTAACAACACCAAATTGAATTCATTTGAAATCATGTCGTGTGAAGAAAATAAAATGCACCCATCATATGCATATATATATACAAGTTAAAATCCATGTTTTCTTTCTAAAGCTTAAAGTCTTAAATGATAACTATGTCACTACATATCCCACAATTACTCATACCCATACTCGTTCTTAAAACCTTAGTTACATGTCGAAAACTCATTTTTATCACAAACCCAACCAATCGGTACGATACTTGCATCCCAACCTAGGTGTAGTGAAGTAGGTATATCCATAGCCCAAGGGACAAAAAATTTAATAAAAAGGTTCAACATTGATGAAAATATCATTTTTCAAAACATTTGGCCAAAAACGAGTGAAAAATGATTAAGAAAATTTGACATATCCTCACCTTTTTAATCATAACTTTTTCTAAAAAAAGAATATTCTTGTGAGAGTCGTCTAGTTGGAAAGAGGACTTTCGGAGCTTCGATTTGAGTATAAAAAAGACCCCATTTGGAGTCCGAATGAGGGAGATATGATCAAACAAAGTTGGTCATGCGCAGCTAGTCCGCTCGAGCGAACGTTGGACGCCTGAGCGCCCAACTCTCTACCAGTTGACCACTCGAGTGGACTGGGATCTGCTCGAGCACCCTGGTGCCTGAGAAAAATTCAGATTTTTTCCTGTTTTGTGTTTCTAACCTCAAAACTCTCAAACACTCACAAATTAAGCTTCAAATCCCAAATTTTAGCATAAATCATTAAGTTCCAAGTCACGCAACCCTCTTTTTAACAACAATTTTGCAAAACCATGGTTAAATCACTTTTCTAAGAAATCCATTTTCATAAACCCAACTTAACTCACACGCACACATCTACCATGTTTTCAACTTCCACATGAAAGTAGCTATATTTTTAACTCGTGTAAGTAAAATATCAACCCAAATCACAATGAACATATGATAAAATCTAGATCCTACCTCGGATTTGCTCAAAAGCTTGATTTTACTCTAATTTCTCCCTCCTAAGGTTTGGATGTTGATAGATCTTGGCCCCTTGATGCTCTATCTTCCACCTCCTTGCTCCAAAGCTTGATCTCTACCCTTGCTTGCTCCTAATCTTGCTTCAAATCTTCCAATTTCATGGGGAAGAGTTAGGGTTTCAAGAGTGTAGTGGTCTCTCTCTCTAGGGAGAGGAAGAAGAAGAGAAGAGGCGAAGAGAAAAGAAGGAGAAATGGGTTTCTCTCTCTCACGTGGGGGTCATGTGTACACACACACACACACACACACACACACACACACATATATATATATTCTCTCAAAATATCTCCATGGTTCGAGAATACTCTAAACTTCTCCTGATAGTCCGCTCGAGCGAACCACCACCGCTCGAACAGTGACCCCTGAAGCAGAGTTCTATGAATTTCCTTAAAATTCATCCCAAACTTCTAACTTTGCTCATATTTTAATATTTGAACCTTTCCATTAACACAGTCATAACAATACCATTTGTCGCCATGCATCTTAATTTCATTATCACATATTATTAATTCCACCGTTAACGAATAAAATTTTATAACACCATACCCAAATTTAATTCTGTCTCATTTAACCGGAAACATGAAATCACAAAATAAATAGGTACCGGGTCATTACAACTTTTCCCCCTTTTGGAATTTTGTTCCTCAAATTCGTCTCAAGTCACTCCAAACCTTCCTTTAATCTTAATATATGTTCTCACACTTCGCTAGTCGTTCGGTCCACATAGCCTTTTTCTTAGTCTGCAATCCTGATCGTTCTTTCGAAACGACATGACTCAAGGGTGCTAACACGCCTCTGTTACCATCAAGCTTAACTCCTTAACACCAACATTTCACAATTATGAGAATTATTCATATTCATTGAATTTTACTCATATCGGGCTTGACCAATTTAAAACGGTTCATCGTTCTTACCCAAAATTAACACCAGAGCTAGAGTCAACCACTCCTTTATTGATTACCGACTATCCCTCCATGACCACCATCTCACGTCACATATACGTTCTTGAAAACATTTTTAACCATAGCGTTATGCATCATAGGGTTTTACATCCCAAAGATTTTCCCAACTTCATCATATTATGGCCTAACTCACTACTGTACTCCAATGTATACCTAGGACAACTCCTCCAACCCAAACACATGTTACCAAACTCGAACATTGTTCACAAGGGTTCCACGTGTTATCCCTAACAAACACCCATGCCCTTATGGCCAACCAACTACCACAAAGTTAAAACCAGATCACTACTTGCACTGCATCACTCTAGTCCTTCAACTAGCAAATTTCATAAGCCACTAGAATTGAGTAAATCACATGAATCAAAAGTCCCATAGTTATACACCTACCCATACAAACTGAATCACATCCCTCGTCGACACTATCTTACACTGTCCCACTCATCGACACTATCTTATACATTCGCGCCTTCCCTTCAAACGGCCGACCTACTCTTCGCACTTTAAGAATTCAGAATGATCCAAAGCTCAAAACAGAACACTATTCTAGACTCACCAGCGTCTATCAGTACCAACATATGAATATCTTAGTCGCAAGGTCTCAACAAATTTTTCACTCTACTATGAGCTGAAGGTACACCCATATCCACATAACCTAGAACAAAATGTATATAGCGGCTAATGATTTTCAATTAATCAATACAAAAAGGGTTTTATGCCTCGATACTAACTCCCTTGTCAACAAAGAAAAACATTCCTAGTCAACCAACCCAATCTCAAAGGAAACACAACTCTACACACTTACTTTCACACAGTAGAGCTAAAAGACTCCACCCAGAAAACCCACGAGGAACTCAATCCCCTAATCACCCGATTCGGCAGTACCCATGCCTTAGGTACACACTCACATATCACAACACGAACACTATTCCATGAAGACTCCCATCTTCCCAAAACCACTAGATACCATGACTCAACCTCAATGTACTCCTAGTACCCATCAACGCTTGGCCTTCACAGTATCCTGTAAGTCTCACCTTGGGGTCGCATCGCCTATAGTTACACAACTACTGTCAACCCCAACCATGATACCCAGATCATCTGCCACGCTGAGCTCTCAGACCCCATTCGCACATACACGAGCACCATCATTCCTCATATTTTGTACAATACATCCCATAAGATTATAAGCTCATCACCAGTCATACACAGAGACATAACGCCAACCTTCTTATCACGCCCAGACTTCACTTCTCAAGGTTGTGCTTCACTAACCTAACTTCCACTAAGCAAATCACAACCACGACACGGCCTTTGACCCACTGTCCGAACAACTCTCATAAAAAGTACACAGCACTAAACAAAGGGAACCCAATCCCAAGACCTTTCATCCAAGGTTATTAATATCCTCCACGACTATGTAGGCGCCTCCTGCACTTCTGCTCCCTAGGTACGCATCTCTCGTAAACATCTTAACCCTCGATTTCTTGCCTACCGCCCTAGGCCACCCAGGCCACACGATACGCTATTGATCTTTATTACTCCACACTTCGTTTACACGGGCAAACAATGAACCCACCGCTGAACCTAAGGTCAAACACAAACAACCTCCAGACATGCACCCAGCACGATTCCCAAACACGATCTCCTAATTAGCCAAACCACAGATCTGTATTCTCGTAGGAATCCCATAGAGCTATCACTCAAGGATCTCACCACATAAACAATTAATCCACTGAACTCCCTTAGAAACCTCACCCAACTTGAACTAAAGCTATTAGCATTTCGTACAAACTAAACTACTTCTCTAGAAATGTCACCCAAACACTCGAATTCACAAGGTAAAGCAATTAGGCTCTTCAATGAACCACAGGAAAATGGACCCACACTTATGTGATCTCAACATTTAATTTCTACTAAGGAAGAACAATCCACATAAGATAGTCAATTATGAAACATCTCTCTTCCTAGGAAAATCAAGATAGTCAATTATGAAACATCTCTCTTCCTAGGAAAATCACGAGCCAACGCTAGGTTCTTACTCAACGTCACTATATTCTAGGGAAACCAATATTCACTCGGCTCAAGAGAAGATTAACCACAAGCCCTTATAAAGACATCCGTCATCATCGTACAAACGTCATCGGCCACCATTTGCAATGTGTACATCATTCGTCGCACTAGGTCTTCACACTTAGATCTCTACTCAAGCACATTAACTATTGTTCATTCCTTCATATCCCAACGATATATCACACGCGTCCACCAGACCTCACCAATTAGCCGTCAAAGATAGCACCACATATACTCGCATCACTGTATGACATCTCTTCATAGGGTCGCATCACATCACTCGATTCTCAACAGGTAGGTAACAACCAAACGGGTAGGCAAAACCACGCCACAATCTCGAACTCGTGACTTTGGTACACCCACCAAAAACATAAAATGTTCAGTCGAGAACACATGTCTCTTATGTCACCACATAAGTACCACCGGCACATCACTATCCGAACATGATATTAACCGTACGCAACATGAACAAAATGAACCTCACCCATCAACTATAAACCAAACGGCACCATCCTATCCCTCGCCCCTAAGGGTAAGATAACATCACAATCTATAGATCTTACGCCATGTCACATACTACCAACATCATCCCCTTATGGGACCTCCTCATACCTATATATCATCCCAAGACGACTGAGTCAGCTACACCAATAACATCTATACCATGCACCACAAACTTCACACACATTCTTACCAAACACTATGTATTCCACATAATCTCTTACTCTTGAGAATGATGACCCAAGTCACAAAACTCTTCTCCGTGAAACTTCTCAAACAACCTCAAATCTTCATTCACCATATTACAACTACCCTCAATATACATCTCCTCCTACGTACATGCACATCACTCAATAACCAACCTATCGATAACATCTTCAATTCACATACTCTTTCCACATACGCTTTTAACTTTTATTAAGAAACACAACTCAGCACCACGCCATAAGAAAAACACAAGGGTCATCAATCTGACCTTCAAAATCACAAGATACCACAGTGGTTATCAACAACACCCCTCACGGTAAGGGACATTTCCAACCACGTGCCTAAACACAGACTTTCTAACACACTTTAGGCCGGAGATTATTATGGTCCCGTCCACTATGTCCCTGTCCACTATGCTCCCGTCCATACCTAATCTCAGGGTGCATGACTCATGACACAGCACGACTCAAGACATAGCACGGCTTATAACGTACATAATCCTCAATGTGCCTAAAATCACACCTCATATCCAACCACAACGAACCACCTCCTAGAGGTTTCAAAATCCTTACCATACTTATTCGATAAGCTACTAGTAGTACAACACACAACAGGCAACTAACTATGGTCACCCCCAACTCACATGGGTATAACACACTTCAAACAATCAATATGCATCTCACGAGCTTTCACCCACCACAATCATTGACCCTCGGGTCATAATTCCACCACTCATACCACCATCCGGACCACAACTCATCCTAGTCTCACGGGCATAACCCCTACAACAAGGATATCACAACACCAAACTAGGTCAAACTTAACCTAACCTCCTAAAGCCAAGCTATATACTACTCAACACCTAGTTACAGCACATCCACATATTCACATACCGAGGAAAAGCCACAGAGCAACACGACAATTCGGGCAACTAATTCAGATTTCTCATAGAAAGAACGTCGGCCAAATGCTTTTCTATTTTGAACCCAAGTAGTTGATCAGACGCCATATGGCATACCACATCACCCTAAGACTCAACCCTCCATGCTCATATAAACACATAGCATGCGCAACACAATTCAATCACAAACACATGCAAACACACAACTCATGCCCTATAGTGGTGCCTAATCTCGTCAAACAGGTCACATACTAAGGTCATCGTTACTTCCCATGACTCCTAGGTATTCAAACACAGAGCTCTGATACCATTTTGTCACGCCCTGACCCTAGGGACCCATGAACCAACCCAACCATCCCGTGTACAAAGGTCACTAACGATATGCTTCCTTCACTAAAGATTTGAGTTCGAAACATATTAAAATAAAAACTTTCATTAAGCAATTAAATTCTCTTACATATCCACTTCAAACAAATGCCTTTCATTTTCGAAGAGTCCATTTACAACCACTATATCATTATGACCGTCCACTCAGATGTACATAGCAACATAATACAAAATTTCAAAGAAATACAAGATCATTCTTCTAGCTTTTAGCTTTTCCCACAATGCAACATTGGCCCTGGTATCGCCCTTGGTCCTTGGAACCTAAAATAGTTTGGTAAACATACGTGAGCTGAAACTCGTAGAATATAGATTAACTCAGATAAAGGCATGATTTTTGAGGTGTGATGGATGCAACCAAAGTAAATATGCAAATTTTCACTAGTTCATTATTTCTTCACAAGCACACACCCACACACTCCAATTTATTCCCATTTATCCTTTCATATTATCCATCTCATTATCCAATTCTTCACAAAAAATTCATGTCACATTTTTATTACCCAGTTTATCACAAAATCGTATCACATCTAATGAACCGGTGTCGGGTGCAGCTTATAGAAACTCCTCCCTATTAATTCCCAATAGGCTACGCGAAGCCATTGGGTAATAGATAGCTCTATAACTCACCACAACACAACACCATATTTGGGGGACTAACCCGTGGGCATGTGGTCCCCATCTTGCACAAGTTTTCGATCTTTCACCACGGAGCCGCTAGCCCAACTTAATTCACATCAATCTATACGATTCATTATTTGTTCATTTTCACAAAAATCTGAGAGTCCAACCCACATCTAGTTCCTCTCCCAATCATTTTCACACATTATCATTTCAATTCTAATTTCAACTTTTCCATTTCATTGTCAAGTCACATCCGGTTTCAATATTCAATTTCTCTTTTCAAATTAAATGCATTATAAGCTCCAATACACAACCTTTCATGAATCATATTTCACATTTCTTTCATTAATTTCATAAAGCACTAACAACACCAAATTGAATTCATTTGAAATCATGTCGTGTGAAGAAAATGGAATGCACCCATTATATGCATATATATATATATATATATATATATATACAAGTTAAAATTCATGTTTTCTTTCTAAAGCTTAAAATCTTAAATGATAACCATGTCACTACATAACTCACAATTACTCATACCCATACTCGTTTTTAAAAACTTAATTACATGTCGAAAACCCATTTTTATTGCAAACCCAGCTAATCGGTACGATACATGCATTCTAACCCGGGTGTAGTGAAGTAGGTATATCCATAGCTCAAGGGACAAGAAATTTAATGAAAAGGTTTAACAATGATGAAAATATCCTTTTTCAAAATATTTGGCCAAAAACGGGTGAAAAATAATTGAGAAAATTTGACATACCCTCACCTTTTTAATCATAACTTTTTTTACAAAACAATTGTTTCTTGTGAGCATAGTCTTGTTGGAAAGAGGACTTCTGGAGCTTCGATTTGAGTACGAAAATAACTCCATTTGGAGTCCGAATGACGGAGTTATGATCAAAAGAAGTTGGTCCTACGCAGCCAGTCCGTTCGAGCGGACGTCGGCTGCTCGAGCGCCCAACTCTCTGCCAATTGACCACTCGAGCGGACAGGGATCCGCTCGAGCGCGCTGGTGCTTGAGAAAAACCCAAATTTTTCCCTGTTTTGTGTTTCTAACCTCAAAACTCTCAAACACCCACAAATTAAGCTTTAGACCCCAAATTTTAGTATAAAACATTAAGTTCCAAGTCACACAACCCTCTTTTTAACAACAATTTTGCAAAACCATGGTTAAATCACTCTTCCAAGAAATCCATTTTCATAAACCCAACTTAACTAGCACACACCTACCATGTTTTCAACTTCCACATGAAATTAGCTATATTTTTAACTCGTGTAAGCAAAATATCAAGCAAATCACAATGAACATATGAGAAAATCTAGATCCTACCTTGAATTTGCTCAAAAGCTTGATATTATTCAAATTTCTCCCTCCCATGGTTTGGATGTTGATAGATTTTGGCCCCTTGATGCTCTATCTTCCACCTCTTTTCTCCAAAGCTTGATCTCTACGCTTGTTTGCTCCCAATCTTGCTTCAAGTCTTCAAATTTCATGGGAAAGAGTTAGGGTTTCAAGAGTGTGGTGGTCTCTCTCTTGAGAGAGAAAGAAAAAGAGAAGAGGAGAAGAAAAAAGAAGGAGAAATGGGTTTCTCTCTCTCACGTGGGTCATGTGTACACACACACAAACACACACACATAGAGTTTGGATATTGATAGATCTTGGCCCCTTGATGCTCTATCTTCCACCTCTTATCTCCAAAGCTTGATCTCTACCCTTGTTTGCTCCCAATCTTGCTACAAATCTTCAAATTTCATGGGAAAGATTTAGGGTTTCAAGAGTGTGGTGGTCTCTCTCTAAAGAGAGGAAGAAAAAGAGAAGAGGAGAAAAAAAAAAGAGAAATGGGTTTTTCTCTCTCACGTGGGTCATGTGTACACACACACACACACAGGGTTTGGATGTTGATAGATCTTGGCCCCTTGATACTCTATCTTCCACCTCTTTTCTCCAAAACTTGATCTCTACCCTTGTTTGCTCCCAATCTTACTTCAAGTCTTCAAATTTCATGGGAAAGAGTTAGGGTTTCAAGAGTGTGGTGGTCTCTCTCTCTAAAGAGAGGAAGAAAAAGAGAAGAGGAGAAGAAAAAAGAAGGAGAAATGGGTTTCTCTCTCTCACGTGGGTCATATGTACACACACACACACACACAGCTCGAGCAATGACCCCTGGTTTGAGAATACTCTAAACTTCTCCCGATAGTCTGCTCGAGCGAACCCCCACTGCTCGAGCAGTGACCCCTAAAGCAGAGTTCCACGAATTTTTTTAAAATTCAACCCAAACTTCTAGCTTTGCACATATTTTAATATTTGAACCTTTCCATTAACAAAGTCATAACAATACCATTTGTCATCATGCATCTCAATTTCATTATCACATATTATTAATTCCATCGTTAACGAATAAAATTTTATAGTACCCATGCCCAAATTTAATTTCGTCTTCTCATTTAACCGAAAACATAAAATCAAAAAATAAATAGGTACTAGGTCATTACACCAGTAGCATGTTTGAGTCGACTGGGTGGGGGTCCAGTCGACTGGGGTCCTGTGTTGGGCATTTGGTGTTTTTGGTGGTTTTGATTGATCGTGTGGTGTCCTCTCAGTCGATTGGGTTATGGGGCTCAATCGAATGCTCTCCTCTAATGGTTTCCAGTTGATTGGATTATGGGATCCTGTCAATTGAAGTCACGGATAGGGCGTTGGTCACGTCATGCGGGTGTTGAGGCATAGTTGTGTGCGTGGTGGTTGGTGCATCGTTGGGTGTGGGACGTGTCGGTCTGTTGTTTGTTTTAAAGGTGGTTTCTGATGAGAACAGTTTTGTGGGAGATTCAAGTGTTGGTCTCCGAATTAGGTTTTGGTTTTCTACATCATTTGTTGTCCCGGTGAGTGGACATGTCGTTCGGGTGAGCGAATGACGGGTGTGTGGCATGTGATGTCTTGTCGGGTTATGTGGCATCGTATGTGGAACGTCGTGGTTATATGTGCTTCTGTGCTTATAGAACTCTGACTAGTTTTGTTTATGCATATGTTTATTTGGTATTATCCCGTAGTGTTCGGTGTTATCCCGTGGTATGAGGTATTATCCCATGGTGTACGATTTTACCCCGTGGTGTACGGTTTTATCCCGTAGATGTGTGTTTGAGTAGGGATCTTTATCTCTGTGTTAGGACGGTTATTAAGGCTTGTGAGGGTCGATTATGTGTTGCATCTGGGGCTCGTAGGAGTCTATCTTTGCTGGTAAAGCATTGTACTAAATATATATCAAATTATTTTCTAGGCTCTGGTGAGTCATGATACAAAATCATTTTTAAAACTGTTTTCTTTGAGACTCTTGGGAATTCTCATATAAAACCGTTTTAAAATGTTTTCATCTGGAACTTGTATGAGTTCAGATATAAAACCGTTTTTATGGCTCATATAAGTCAAAAACTGCACCTCATTTTCTGAGCATGTTTTATTTATATTGCATACCTGTCTAGTTTCTGTTGAGCTTTGGCTCACGGTGTGGGATTTGTAATGTTTTTCAGGTACCGATCGTGTGGGTTGATTCGGGGTTGCCGGTTGAGGCAAGAGATCGATAGTCTTCTTTTTATTCTTTGATCAGGTATGTTTACATATTTTTCGGTATTAGAACCGTGTAATGTAAGCTCTTTTGGCAGATGTATATTAAATTCTTGTATGCTTTATTTTGTGAGTAAACATCGGGTTGGATGTTTTATATGGTTGTTTATGGGCGTTTCACGTGACCTAGAGTCCGAGGCACGACAATAACTAATTGTAAAAAAATGATATAACTGTGATTTCTATGTCCAGACCTAGATTTTGAAGTTATCATTCATACAAAATTAGTTTGAAGTGATTTCATTGGGTAGAACTCGAGATACACCATTTCTACTAAAGAGTGTCAGATCCTAACCACCCTGATTTGTAGACATGAAAACCCTAGGTTAGGATGCGAACTGAGCTTAGGTCAAAATATGAAATTAATTGAACACATATTTATCTTACTGTCCACCAACAATGAGCCTAAAATATGAAGTTTTGATAGGTCAGACCCCTCCTCAAAGTCACTATTGTAAATCTGTGACTGACAGAGTTCTCTGTCACATGTTTTTGTAAGACCAGAAACCTATGTTTTTAATACCCAAATCCAAAAGTGGTTTTCAAGAAAAGTGTAGAGAACATATCAAAATATTTACTGACCAAAAAGCAGCCCTAGATACCCTCGGATGGTTCCCCAAAAGACTTATGAAATATCTGTTGAAACCAAGTTCTGCAGAACCTTTTATCGCTGATTGAACTTATTTTATAAAATGACCGAAATCATCAACTTCTTCCAAAGAGCTAGCCTTAGCACAAAATATGAAATTTGTAGAAAACACCGTAAACTAAAACATACCCACAAATCAGTTCCATATCCCTTGATTTGATGCCCCAAAATTGAGGCCAACTGAGGGCCAAATTCTGTGCTTTTCTCTATTAAGTGTTGAATAATTTTCTCTTAAATGAAATAAATGACACATTTACCCTAAAATTTGACCTTAGTGTTAAACATAAAAGTTGTAAAAAATATTTTTATCTAAATGGTGTCCAAAAATCATAACTTAACACCATGTTTAGGTACCCCAAAACACTGTTACATTTTTTAAATTGACACTTTAACATTTACCTTAATTGTTGTTTAGTGTATAATGACATGTTATGATGTGAGACTTAAAGTAGAGACTTTAATTAAGTTATATTGGATGATTAGTGTATAAGAGTGATTAATTGATGATTAGAATTCATGTCGCTAAATTGAATCCATATTTTATAAGTTGTAACTCATGCTTCATATACTTGTATTCCATGCTCATAATTTTACAATTCCATGCAAAGTATATATATATGTCACTTTAGCCCAAGCCCTGATCAATTTATACCTATAAATTATAAATAGCAGTTGCATATGTCATATCGCGTTATCATTGGGTTGGGTTTACCGAATTCATTTATTTAATTGTTTTTGGAAGAATGAAATTGAACCTTAAGCCTGATACTTGGATTGATAGAATTGGAATTCTTAAAAATTTGGATATTTGAGAATATTGTGATATTGGTTATATACCCTGATTTGTTTTGGAAGATTTTTGCCCCAAGTGCTAAATGCACATTGTTGTGATATTTGTATTTCGGTGAAGGCGATTCGGATGACATAATAATAGGAGCTAAATTTTGCGATCACACGTTTGACCTTGACCTGAGAGTCGAGAGCCTGAGTGTTGACTTGTCCACACACTTGCCGTCAGTGATGGCCCGGCTGGACACTTAGTCTGCTACGTAGTTGTGGCTTTGGAATTTAAGGGTCATTTTGAAAAAAAAATTTCAAAAATAAAAAATTCAAAGAATGTTTAGAAAAAAATTTTAACACCTTGAAAAACAAATTTTGAAAATCCCTTTTTTGTTGAAAATAGAGTCGCCACTTAGTTTTTGAGAAAAACTAAGAAAAATAAAATTGGCTACTGATCTTTAAAACGTTAACCAGAGAAAATGAGTTCGAGGGGTAAGGTACGAATCGGGGAAGGTGTTAGGCACCCCGTTTGCCTAACCGTAAAGTTAGCCTCTACTAATTATCATTGGTTCTTCTTTAGTATGATTTCTCAAATGCATGCAAATAAAGAAAATGGAGCTAAAGAGAGAATATCCAAAATCAAATATGAAAAATACATAAAATATGTACACAGCACTCCAAAACACATAAATGTCAAAAGAAAAATTCTAAGTCCTATGGCATGCAATTTCTATCTAAAAGATACATGAAACATACCCACATGCAATATTATTTAAGCAATCTAAATTAACATAATTTCGTTAAAAGAATAAAATGCTAAGTTGCTAAAATTATCTAAACATGAATTGTAAGAAAAAATAAGCTAAAGGCATGATTTTAAAAAAAATGACCAAAATATATATAATACTAAAGCAAACTAGGTAGAAAATAAACTAAACTGGGTGAAAAATAATCTAGGTAGAATTGTGAAATGCACACAGAAGAAATTATTACAAGAAAATTTGCTAAGAAAAGAAAAGAAAGGGTTTTCTACTTAAAGAGAAATTAAAGTTTCAAAAAAGAAAAAGATTTGACAAAATAAGAAAGGTAGAAAATGCTATTAAGAAGAAAATCTAATTATTTACATGAAAGATAAAAATAAGAAGAATAAAAAGAACATTAAAAAAATATTTTATGATGATTTTGTGCTTTTTGTAGTTAATAGAAGAAAAGAAAAGAAAAATATTATAGAAGAAAAGTTAAGCTAATAAGAGAATATTTTAAAATAAAAAGAAGATTTAGTTATTAACATTTTACATTTTAAAATAGGATAAAAAGAAAAAAAAATAAAAGAAAGAAGTGACATGAAAATGATAATTGAGTTTTAACTATTATGAGAAAAGAAAATTATAATGCTATTTAAAAAAATAAAAATTAATTTAAAAATCTTTTTATAATTTTTAGGTTCAACAAAAGAATAAAAGAAATACTATGAAAAGAAAATTAAGCTAACTTCAAAAGAAAATAAAAGAGAAAATGTAACATTTAAAAGGGGTTTAGACTAATAATAAAATGCTAGAAAAAGAAATTACATTATTATATAAAAAAAAGAAAAAAAAATGAAAGCTAGAAAATAAGTGTTAAGCCAAAAAGAAAATAAAATGAGGCATTAAACTAATATTATAAGAAAAGAAAATAAAATGAACTAGAGCATTATTAAAGAAAAATTAGACTAATTAAAGGAAAAGAAAATAAAATAAAAAAGCTAGGAAATTAAACTAATTCTAGAAAGATAAATTAGAATAACTAAGGAATGAAAATAAAATTATTAAAAGAGAAAGGAAAAGAAAAAGAAAATACTAATGAATAAGATTGGACTAATATTAAAAAGACAAAGGAATTAATTACAACTATTCAATTTAAATGCGAAATGTAGTATTGATTACTACATTCACATAAATGTAAGTGTATTATTGTAGCAATTAGCAATATTATCAAATTGTAAATACAAAAATATATTAGCACCAATTAATAGATTAATTAAAGATAATGTGTTTAGTGTGGGTGTGTGAATTAAGGAATTAATTAAAGATACTAAACTTAAGGAAGCAAATTAAATAAGTAATACGGTTAATTATGCGAACGAAAGAAATATACGAATTGAAAATTAAATTTAACCCGATCATCCCAAAAGAGAAGAAATGAGGTTAGAAGGAACGAGAATCCAAACGAATTACCTAAATTGCCGAGGAATCCTCAAGTTGGGAATGTACTTCAATGGGCTAATCCTTGGGTGGTGATCCAAGCAAGGCTTCAATGTAGGTGGAGGTTCGGGACTTGGTATTTCGGCAGAGTTTCGGCGTCGGGACTCGAAATTGCTCGACAACTCGGCAGACCTTCACTCTCAAAACCTCACACTCCAATCCTCTCTTGAAAAACGTACCAGGGGTACGGTATTTATAGAGTTCATTAGCCAATGAGATGCTGCCACATTTTGGGGACACGCCAGGCCATTTGGAATTGGCGATCACCACATTTCAAGCTGGCAGTCTCCCTATTTTTGAAAGGTTCTACAAAGTTCTATGACGGTCGCTATGATGCAAGTTGGGGGTCTCCATGATGAAAGGTGGCGGTTGCCACTTTAGGCTAGGGTTTCTACAAAGTTTCATGGCAGTTGCCATGATGAGAGTTGGCGGTCGCCTTACTTGGGCAGCAAGTTTCGATGGTTCGTCAAAATTTTATTGGTTTGAAGGTTTCGGGTTCAAATACCTAGCTTGGATCACTTTCTGAGGATTGTACCGAGACACTATTCCACTTGTTTTCATTATCGGATTCACCTAAGATTGGACGGGGTCAAATTAGAATGTCTACAGTCGCCCCTCTTTGATATAATTTGCGTAGCAACGCGTGAAGTAGATTATGTCAAAGAACCAGAGACAACAACCATTTGACCAAGCCGTCAATCTTAGGCCACAAACATATAAGCATGCATATGATGTTGGTCGTACTCGAATTTTCTTCGAGCTGCCTCCGTACCCCTTTTGCCAGGGATCAGACTAGAACGTAGTTCATGGGGCAAAATGCAAGGATGCAAGATAAGAAATATGATGCATGACAAGTATAGTGCAATGCAAATATGTATAACGTGAATCAGTTTAAGGTCGTGAGGAGGACCAATGAGTCAGTTTAGGGTCATAAAGAGAATCGATGAGTCAGTCATAAGGAGGACCGAGAAGTCAGTTTAGGGTCATGAGAAGGACTGAGTCAATTTTAGGTCATGAGGAGGAACGAAGAGTCAGTTTAAGGTCACGAGGAGGACCGAGTCAGTTTATGGTCATGAGGAGAACTAATGAGTCAGTTTAGGATCATGAGGAGAACCGACAAGTTAGTTTAGAGTCATGAGGAGGACCGTGTCAGTTTAAGGTCATGAGAAGGACCGAGGAGTCAGTTTAGGGTCATGAGGAGGACCGAGTCAGTTTTAGATCATAAGGAGGACCGACGAGTCAGTTTAGGGTCATGAGGATGACCGACGAGTCAGTTTATGGTCATGAGGAGGACCAAGTCAGTTTAAGGTCATGAAGAGGACCGATGAGTCAGTTTAGAGTCATGAGGAGGACCAACGAATCAGTTTAGGGTCATGAGGAGGACCGAGTCAGTTTTAGGTCATGAGGAGAATCGACGAGTCAGTTTAGGGTCATGAGAAGGACCGAGTCAATTTAAGGACATGAGGAGGACCAAGGAGTCAATTTAGGGTCATGAATCCACCGAGGAGTCAGTTTAGGGTCATGAGGAGGATCGAGTCAGTTTTAGGTTATGAGGAGGACCGACGAGTCAGTTTAGGGTCATGAGAAGGACCGATGAGTCAGCTTAAGGTCATGAGGAGGACCAAGTTAGTTTAAGGTCACGAGGAGAACCGAGTCAATTTAGGGTCATGAGAAGCACCAACGTGTCAGTTTAGGGTCATGAAGAGGACCGAGTCAATTTAAGGTCATGAGCAGGACCGAGTCAGTTTAGGGTCATGAGGAGGACCGACGAGTCAAACATCGAACTAATAGGTCGAGTTAAGATCTAAAAATTTGGAATAGAAAGCGAGAATAATTACGGCTTAAAATTAAATTTATCAGGAAGAAAGTTGTGAATTAATAGGTCGAGTTAAGACCTAAAAATTTGGGATGAGACATGAGATAAAAATAATTTTAAAAGCCAATTCACGGCTTAAAAATTAACATTATCGGGAGAAGAAAATACATCAAAGAGATAAGGGCTTAAAACACAAAATTTTCTCGAAGTATTTTTAAGAAACTTATGATATTACAAAATTATTTTTGAAAAACTCTAGAAGTCATTTTTAGAAACAAAACATGCACACAAAATAAATATAAAAATTTTTATGTTTTCTGAAAATTATTTTTGCAAAAGAAAATAATTTAATGAATAAAATAAATGCATAATAGTGATAATAATAATAATAAAACAAAACACTCATTAAAAATGCCCAAACAGTCCCTAAAAATCCTAAAATGTCATAATGGCAAATTGATATGAAGCTGCAAATTTTGGAGTTGGCAGTCGCCATGATGGGATTGACATGATGGTTGACAAGTCAGCGGGCGCCAAGATGGAACCCCTCCGACATGGCGGCCGCAAGGTATGAACCCCTACGACATGGCGGGCGCCATGTGTCGTTTTAGGAAGTTGACGGCCGCCTACTTTGGAGTTGGCGACCGTCAACTCCAAGCGCGTATCCGGCCCTTTAAGGCACGTGGACGTTGCTCATTTGCTCATATCTCTTTCTCTCTCTAGCCTCTTATCCTCTCTCGGACTCTCTCTCGTTTCTCCTTAGTTTTTCCTTGTTTTCTTGCTTTTTCTTGCTTCTTAGTATTCGCACGATGTTTATTCTACTATTTTTGGTCCCCTTCCTCTTCATAGCGGGCCAGGGTCAGGGAGACGACGACCTTGGGGCACGGCGGGACCCATCTGCTACTGGGAGTTCCTCTATGAGCACTCTTGGCGGCCTTCCAGTCTTTCTGCCAGTGGGGTTTCCTCTACACTTCCCTCTGCTGCTATGGACGCCCTGGTGCTTGAGGCAGAGCGTGCTTCTGGCCGTCTTGCTGAGGAGGCACGAGCAGCTGCTGTGGCACAGGCTGCTGCGGATGCTGATGCTGAGGCCGCCATGGCCAATTTCTTAGATCCTGACGCGGGAGAGGGTCATCAGGCGCCCTTTGACCCTCATACATACGCTCTACTGCCTCATCGCGTAGTTCCGCGTGGGATGAGACGCTACGAGCCTCTAGACGATGCTGTTGCTGTTGACATTCTTTTGCGGGAGCCTAACCATCATATGTCTCGTCGACAACCATAGGTAATTACCCTATCCTTACTATTCTAAAAAAAACAAAACAAAGCATGATATATCAAACGTAGACGTAGGCCTAGGCTCCCCATATGACGACGATGATGATTGATGGTGATTTACTTTGATGTGTTTGCTGAATGATGATGATGATGATTATTGATAATGGTGTGATTGATGATTGGGATTTGAGTTTAACTTAGGTACCTATGCAATGGAGATTAAAACAGTAGGGACACTTAGGATTGAGCAAACAATAAATGGGGCAATTATAAAAGGTTTGAATTTTTTATTTCTAAGAAAAACATAAGAAAATTAATGGGGAGATTTTTTATT
>JAUMHN010213308.1:0-20833 GCA_032360265.1 Heliamphora ciliata
TCAATCTCCCTGAGGCACAAATCAAACTCTCCAACATCTGCAAGCATGTCCCACTCACGTATAGCCATAGAAGCTAACGACCCGTGAGACCTCCTACTAAGTGCGTCTGCCACCACATTAGCTTTTCCTGGATAATACTGCAAATCGAAGTCGTAATCCTCAACTAACTCCATCCATCGGCGTTGGCACAAGTTCGGGTCCTTCTGTGAAAACAAGTATTTTCAGCCTTTGTGATCGCAGAAAATCTCGAAATGCTCACCATACAAATAGTGACGCCATGTCTTCAAGGAGAAGACCACTGCTGCCAACTCCAAATCATGTGTAGGATAGTTCCGCTCGTGCGTCTTCAACTTCCGGGAACCGTAGGCTACAACCTTACCCTCCTGCATCAAAACACATCCGAGACCGTCATGTGATGCATCACAGTACACCGTATAACCCAAGCCTCGCTCTAGAATGATCAACACTGGCGGACTAGTCAACCTCGTCTTCAGCTCCTGGAAAGCTGACTCATAGGACTCACTCCACACCAACACAACTCCCTTTCGCGTCAGACGCGTCATCGGTGCAGCGAGTTTAGTAAAGCCTTTCACGAACCGTCGGTAGTAGCCGGTTAGACCCAAAAAACTACGTATCCCAAAGACACTCTTCGGTCGCTCCCAACTTGTCACAGCATCTGTCTTTGACCGATCCACTGATACCCCGTGTGTCGACAGCACGTGTCCCAAAAATCTCACCTCAGCCATCCAGAACTCGCACTTCTCGAACTTCGCATACGGGCGATGCTCTCTCAAAGTCTGTAGCACGATCCCCAGGTGATCCTCGTGTGCCTCCCTAGTAGGTGAGTAGATGAGAATATCATCCACAAACACTAACGCAAAGATGTCCAAGTAAGGATGGAAAATATGGTTCATCAAACGCATGAATGTAGCAGGTGCGTTCGTCAGGCCGAACAGCATAACCAGAAACTCATAGTAACCATAGCAAGTCCTGAAGGCGGTCTTCGCTATGTCCTCATCCCTAATCCTCAACTGGGGATATCCTGATCTCAAGTCAATCTTCGAGAAGCAGCTCGAACCCCTCAGCTGATCAAACAAGTCATCTATCCTCGGCATTGGGTACCTGTTATTCACTGTCACCTGATTCAACTTCCTATAGTCGATACATAAACGCAACGATCCATTCTTCTTCTTCGTAAAAAGAGTAGGAGCTCCCCAGGGAGAAGTACTCGGACGTATAAACCCTCTGTTTAGCAACTCCTGTAACTTCACCTTGAGTTCACGTAACTCAGTGGGTGCAAAGCGATAGGACGGCGTAGATATGGGAGCAGCTCCGGGAACTAGGTCAATAGAGAACTCTACCTCACGGCCCAATGGTAACTCAAACAGATCATCAGGGAAACATCTGAGTAGTCGCACACCACCGGAGGTAACTCTCGTCGAACTCCAACCTCCTCATCCAACATGAGAGCTTTGAAAAGGAAACCCAGGTTGCCCTGGTTTCGCACATCACTGGGCAAGGACATCAAACCCTCATCCTGGTCTCCCACAAAACAGAAATAATCTCCCGCCGGTGTACAAATCGTCACCCTCCGTCGATCGTAATCGATGAAGGCACGGTAGGTGGTCAGCCAGTCCACCCCTAGGATGATAAGGTCAAACTCTAAACAACGATCGGCGACCTCCAACACGCAGGATCTACAGACAAGACTCAACATCACATCCCCACTCACTGGGGTCTCCACACATAAGGTACTACCTAACCAGTCACTTTGCAACCCCAAAGCAGATGCAAAAGTAGATAATATAAATGAATGTGATGCTCTAGTGTCGATAAGAACACTGGCCCATGATCTGAAGATTAGAAGAGTACCTCTAATCACGGAGGTGGTAGTAGCAGCATCAGGCACGACCGGTGCTCTGGATGAACTAGGATCTGCGAGAACATAAGCTTTGGCTGGCCCACTACATCCCTGCACTGTCGACTGCACTGAAGCTCCTCCCTCTGCAAAACGGGACGTCTGAGCTCTAAGCTGTGAATACATCTGTCTCCCCTGGCCTGATGGAACAGCTGGTGTGCTTGCTGTACTCCGCACACTCCCTCCTCCGAAGCAGTCCCTACGGATGTGCTCAGACTGGCCGCACTCAAAACATATCACTGGCCCCCTCCCCTGTGCTTGTGATTGTGACTATGCCTGAACAGGCGCTGCACTCTTGCACTCAGTCGCGCGATGTCCTAGCCGCTGGCATCTATGACAAAGAAGCGCTCTCTGATCTGACCTTTATGTTGAAGCTACAGGTGGCACGGATGTAGAAGACTGTGGGAGATACAACCCCACTGGATGAGAACTCGGACCAGATGTTCGTCGATGCTTGTCCCTGCGTCCCTAGAACTGTGTACGTCCCCCATCTGACTGACCCCTGCTGTCCCTATCTCTTCGCGTCTCATTCAGAGTGTCCTCCACTTTCATAGCAGTCTCCACTAACTCTATAAAGACCTGCATCCTGAATGTTGCCAATCTGTCACGAATAGCGGGCCTCAAACCCCTCTCGAACCATTTCACACGAAACTCGTCAGTAGTACGATCTCCTGTGCAAACCTGGATAAGCTAGAAAACTCAGCCTCGTACTCAAGCACTGTCATCGTCCCCTACATCAGAAATAGGAAGTCCTCTCTATAGCGATCCCTCAGAGTCGCTGGAAAGTATTTCTCCAGAAATACCTTCGTGAAAGCATCCCAGGTGCCTACCACTGTGGTCTCGGCGAACTTCCACCACATATGAGCACTCCATCTCAGCTGGAAGGCGACACATATAACCCTCAGATCATCTTCCTCAATCTGAAGCGAATCAAGGATCCTGGTAACCTGTTCCAGCCACTCAGTGGCAACCGTGGGATTGGGACCCCCAGAAAAGGTAGGAGGGTCTAGACGGCGAAACTTGCTCATCGCAACCGTCGCCCTCAGCTCGGGTACACTCTCCCTTCCCCTAGTGGCCGCAGCCAGTTGCCAGATGGAGCCGACCATCTCACGCAACAGATTTCCCTCAGCAACAGGTCCTTGAGGTGCATTAGCATCCCCAATATCTAGGACTGGAATGTCCTTTCGGCTAGAACCACGGCCACTGCCTCGACTACGGCCTCGACCACAGCCTCGTCCTCCCCGTGTGGACATAACTCTATACGAAATCAACATAACAGGATAAGAATCCACACGACATGTTATTGCTAACGTAAAAGACAGATAAGGATGCTAACATATAGCCATGTAATATCATATCATCACAAATCTCACATATTGAGGAGAATCAACAAGAAATACTCGTCCATCTGGATAACCTACTTAGATTCCTTGCTAGAAATCACGTCCGTGAAACGCGTCTATAACATGGCTCCCAAGTATGTGAATCTAAACGCCCGAAGCCAAGACTAATCAATCCTAAAGTCCAACCTCCATACCCACGTATATACCACAAGCTATCGTGCTATGTTAGGAAAATGCTGTAACACATGCAATCAAGCACACATACATCCTCACAAGGTGATGTGCCCTCTTTCCCATGGCTCATAGGTATTCGAACTCAGAGCTCTGATACCAAGTTATCACGCCCCAAACATCTGGCTCACGCGAAAGCCCACCAAAACACCCATTTATGAAAATAATATTTTCATAAGAAATCAAAATGTACAACATTTGGATAAAAGTCCTCACAGTTCAACTCTCATAAACTGTAAAACATGCATTCTCATATATGAATAAACATATCGCCAAAAGTCGTACAAAACCAGCCTCAATAGGCGTCACATGTGCAGTACATGTCTCAAAAAGGGAACACAACAGCAAGTCTTCCATCACCTCTGTAACTAGGTCAACTCCTCATGCTCACTTGTAAAGGTTTTATAGCAAAATCCCACGCCGTGAGCCGAAGCCCAATAGAATATAGACAATAAAGCTATAAAGCAGGCTATGCAATTATATACACACAGCCACAACCACGGGAGCCAAAAAGGTTTTCGTTGAAAATCTCAAGTTTTTCGTCAAACTATCTCGAGTCTCAAAAAGGTTTTATCTCATAAAGTCCCACATTTTTCATCATTCAAACTTTGCATATCATCCAAATAGATATCATGCCACAGTTAAGGGAAAGCTGTAAATAAACAGTAAGCTCCACTCAGGCCACTTAGCCGAGGAGAAAGATATAAATGTAGTCCTATGTACCGACTCTGCCACACAGACAAAGGTAACAACTATAGACTCTCGTCCATTACCCTCGACCCATAGGTTTAGTAATGACAAGTTCTATACGGAGTTACAACAAGAACGCCATTAACGGAGGCAACCGACATAGTTTACGGGGTCACACCCGAGGGCACTAAGCACACACACAACCACTTAGTTTACGGGATCACAACTGAGGGCACTAAGCACCCACCAACCTCATTTACGGGGATTAACCCGAAGGCACATAGGGACCTACTCTGTGCACGTTTTCGAAATTACACCGAGGAGAAATGGAATCCCAACTCAACACACTCACACACTCTCACGGTACATCTATGGAGAACATTTCAAAATCTACCGTAGCTCAACTATGAAAACCCGCAAAATGATTTATACAACACATGTATAAAAGGAGATCCAATCCATCAAAATGGAGATCTAAAACCATTTCCAACAAAACATTTAAAAAGGATGAGACTCAATCCCGCAGGTTAGCTCCAAACCTCAAAAATCACGTTTTTTACTGTTTTCACCAAATACCTTGTTTTCAAACCTGTTTTGAAAATCACGAATGTCAACACACCCGAATCATGTATAAAAACTGAGAAAAGGCTTAAAACCAAATTTTTACCGAAAAACTAAGGTTTACACATGAAAATCACGTTTGATGCATTTCTACCCGGTGAAAATATACACAATTATATATATCACCCTAATACAGCAGTAGGGTCTAGAATCCTACATGGGAGAGTCAAGAACCCGGCGTCTCAAAACTGAACGGCGTCAGAATGAGAATCCGATCGGATGGATATGAAGCCCTCGGCCCCGATAGCAAGGATTCACAAAGGAATCAACAACAAACCAAGCCCCAAGCCCTCAAAGCTAGAGAGAAGGCAGAGAAAAGGGTTTCTTAGCCTGGAAGCAAATGTTTGAAACAAATATCTCAGCCCACTGGATATTTATAAGCAACGAAAAATCACATTGTTCAGTCGACCGAACCACTGAGTTTAGTCGACTGAACTCAAAAAAAAGGGTTCAGTCGACCGAACCCACCCCATTAGTCGACCGAACTCAAGGCCAGAAGCGTACTGGAATCTGTTGTGATTTTTCAGCCCAAAAACCAACCTAGCCAAGGTCCGAGAAAGCATAAAACACATTTACACATGCTTTTCTACAACTGTAAAGCATAAATCATGCATCGATACTGTCATATATAGGAATAAAAACGTCACGTATATAAACAACTCAAAATTACAAGGTTCAGGGTCTCATAACTTATATTCTAGTCAAGATATAACATGTCCCAGATACACCACTCGATCCAACCAAAAGTCACACTTTTAGAATTTTGCATAAACTAGTGCTTCCTCAGGATCTAGAAAAAAAATCTTTAAGTGTTCCCTATATCCCTCCTCACTCCGAGAGTATACCCGAATGTCGTTTATGAACATAATTACGAATTAGTCTAGAAAGCTTCTAAACACCCGATCCATTAGGTCCATAAACACAGCAGGCGCATTCGTTAACTAGAATGGCATCACAACAAATTCATAATGCTCGTAACGAATCCTAAAGGCGGTCTTGGGTGTAACTGACTCCCACACTCTCAATTGGTGGTATCCTGCCCTCAAGTCTATCTTTGAGAACTCTTTGGCTCCTTGCAGCTAGTCGAACAAGTTGTCTACTGTAGGCAAGGATGCTTGTTTTTAACGATTACCCTATTCTATTGTCGATAATTTATACACATTCTTAGCATTCCATCCTTCTTTTTCATGAACCGTACAGGTGCTCTCAGTGGTGAGACACTAGGTCGGATGAATCCTTTTTCTAATAATTCCTAATTCTAAAATCTCTTACCATCATCACTCAATCCCTTCACAAATTCTCTATCATACAACCGAACCAAGAACCACATTCGTACTTTAACTATTTCATCTTACCTGCATTTTACCAAGACACTCGATTCACTCAAGGCCAATTACAAAAACCTTACCCATTAATTCGTATAGTTTCACTTACGCTTCCACTATTCTCATCCAAATACTTATTCCTCCTCCGTACTCACACTAAATTGCTTTGCAACTCCACCAAAAATAATAGAATTATATTACCCTTCAACTTCTCATACATAGAGTTCACACATGTCTATGAGAAAATTCCTTCTCTATACAAGTAACATTTATGCACTAATCTAAACAAGTTTGCCCAAATGGGTCACATCATAAAAGGTTTTTGAAAGCAATTTCCTTGCGACTCACACCGATACCACAACAAAAATCGAATACCAACTCCATATGAGTTACACAGTCTAGACGTTAAACGAATATAAATCAATATATAAGAACCTACCACATGAATAACTCGGTCTGTTAAAAAAAAGCACTCCACTGCTCAACCAATTTTCAGCATCAACGGGACTAACTGTTTCATAAACTCCTTGGTACCTAAATCCTTAAATTATTTATCTAAAGAGTTTACCAGTCCTTCTGGCCCGCATTGCAATTCATCTTGTGCTATGTTCACCCGTCTTGCGTAGTTGTTCACCTTGAAAACCGTCATCCTGGTTCTAATCTGAAAACTTTGTCTCTTCTTAAACTTTCTACACCTTGTCTCCTCATCAGGTATAAGCTTGGTGGCATATTGTGACAACGCTGTAAATTTCATCTCGAATTTTGCTACAGTCATCCTTCCTTATTCCAAGTCGATGGATTCTTACTCCTTCTCATGCTTATAGTTTATAGGTAAATGCCGAATGTTTTCTCAAAATGATCCCAAGTGATTTTCTGGGGTACGAGAGGTTCAACTCCTGGCATCTGCATTTTCAGTAATCGCTCTATGGCTTCCCACCAGTGATACACTTCTTCTCTGAACGTAAAAGCTATGAAGTCAATCCTATTATATGCATCTACCTCCAACCTATCCAGAATACGCACAACATCCTTCAACCAATTTTCTACTTCGACAGGGCCAAGGGTTCCTATGAACTCCTTTGCAACCAGATCCTTAAATTATTTGATTAAGGGGTTACTACTCCTCTCGACTCGCATTGTGATCCAACTCGCGTTCTATTCGGTCTGTCTTACGATCGCCTCCAACATCCTAGCGGTTAGGTCAGGTTCTATTGATCCCATTTGTGGAGATTCTTCTTGTCGTGCCTTATTATACTGGTTCGGGTTGAACGACACTCCGTCTGAGTTTCTCTATGATCCTTTCTATTGTCGAAAAGCTATGACTTAGGGCTCGACAAAGGAGTCCAACTTATAAACATAAGGATAAGACTAAACTATATACGAAAGGTTTTAATGACACAAGGGTCGTCCCTCTTAATCTGATTACCTACCTAGACTTCGCAAAATGTTAGCAACACAAGGCCCCTCCCGGGTTATCTCCCCAGTCTGATAACTTGTTTAGACTTCCAATTAGGACCCTACGTCTACAGAACGCATTTCCTAAATGGAATTCAAAGTTGGTCAGTCAGATGCCTGAAGGTAAATGTATGACAACCCTTGGCCTAAACCAATATTCTAAACAAATTGCGAGATAACACGCTTACCTATGGTCCACCATAGACCACACTCTGACAAGTTCACAGAACCTATAACCTAGAGCTCTAATACAAAAATGTAACACCCCACTCTCGCAAGGCACCAAACTTGTACAAAGGGATGTGATCGCACCGCAGACCGGTGACCAAAGATCTAGACAAGGGATAAAGATATTAAGAAACCAAACAAGAGCTTCTAAGCAATCACATCACCTTAACGTCAAAAGAGGTATACATGAGTCAGTAGGGATTCGCCATCCTAAGGGTATACATTACTTCTAAAGCATCAAAAACCTTCTTGGGTGTTATACATGAAGCTCTGCCAAAACTAAAAACTAAAAATAAAATCGAACCAAAACGATTCCTAACACCAGAACCAAAACTACTCGACAACGCATGTGGTGGACCAACTCCTAACCGTTCCTGGTATCTCCAACCACAGAGGTTATAGGAGAGCGCACTTAGCATTATCATGAACAGAAGAGATAATTATTTAGTTAAGGATAACTAAAAACTCTTTTTAAAAATATTTCATCTCATTTTCCATGAAAATATAGATACTAATGCATTTTTTTGAACATGCAAACATCACAGATTATACAGAATCTTCTTAATATGGAAATCTAAAATATGTTCCTGGCTCAACCGCAACAAATTTAAAATGCATGACCACTTTCTCAATTCTAGACTCAAACCCCAACAGTGCCCAAGTAGTTATCAACCTCATGACCGGGAGTTTCGACGGTACCGTAACCTCAATTCTCAATGCACGGATAGCAACGTGATGGAATGCGAGCCACTCTCCACCAAGCACGAGTGGTATATGCTATAACCGGGACTTAGCTCACAAAGTCTTTAAGGCAAAACCCCCGCTCAATGGGAAACCTCACCTATAGGGACAACAACACCCATAATTGGGTAACCTCCCCTAATGGGATATAAAGAGCCGAAAACCCTTATAACTTGGTACGTTGGAATAACCACACAACATTAACCATAATTTTATAATAACATTATGCTAGCTCAAAACATCATGGATAACACACTTGAATTAAAAACATCATGGATTTTAAAAACAACAGGTTCATATGATCGCCAAATTGGTTATAATTCAAAACATAAGCTTCAAAGCATTTTCATGCATCATTTACATAAACTCAAGTTCAAGATAATAGCTAAGCACTCTCACCTTGTATTATATGCATATGAACCGAGCCTCCCCCGGCAAGCTAAGCAGAACCCCCAGGTTCTACAACCTTTGTGCCTAACAAGCAAAACATAACTCGATCGTTAACATGGAATATTTTCCTTTTGCATGTGAAATTAAAACGATTCGAACCAATGCCCAATCCTTTACTTGTTTAAGGATTTAACTTAACCATTTATTATTCTTTTCCAATCATTAAATTCCAAGGTACCACAACATTTTGAGGTATTTAGGGGTATCAACAAAACTTCAAATGAGCCCATTTTTAGGTATGTTCTAGTGTAACATGTCCCCTACAAATTTTATGTTTAGTTCTAAGGCTAGTTATTTTGAACAAGTTAGAGTTTTAGGCCATTTTATAAAATAGGTTCTGTTAGCTGCCAAAACTCAGTGGATCCGATTTTGGACAGAGAGTTTGAAACGGTTTTGAGGACCATCCCGAGGTATCTAGGTTCGATTTTTGGACATAAAGTATTTCAATATGCTGGCAACAATGTTCATGTAGACCACGTTTGGAGTAGGTAACTAAAAATAGAGATTTTGGGCTACACAAAAATATGTGACAGAGGTGTCTTTTGAGGGTTAAAACACAACAAAAAGTGTTCAAACCAATTTTGGATGAAAGATAACACAAAAACATAGGTCTGGACATAAAGAACACACTTATAGCACTTTTTTACGTTGCCTTATGGTGTTCCAAAGATCAGAGAAGAAAGCTCAAAACGCCCAAAACTCTGGCCTATTTTGGTTCTAGCCTCTTAGTGTCATGTGTGTAAGTTTCTAACCCATCTTCTTTGTATACATGTGTTGTACTTCAATATATCAATGTTTCAGAACTTATAGAAGTCGTCGAACCCATGGAAAAACCCACACCAACTCACAACTTCAACATTTCTACCGAACAGTCCCAAAAATCTAACCATAACGCCTCTATTTTTGAGTTTTTGGTTCTTGATCTTAGATTTGTGTTTGAAAATAATGAAAGAAGTATTTGATATGTATAAAACTAGATCTGTAACCTTGATTACCTTGTTTAGTTGTTTCTTGGTGATGGAAAACCTTGGACTTAGCTTTTAAGTTCCATGGATCATCCTCCTTCTTCTTTCTTCTTCTTTCTTCTTCTTTCTTTTTCTTCCTTCTCTTTTCTTCTTCGTCTTCTCTTTGCCTCTCTCTCTCTCTCTCTTTCTATCTATATGCACAAAATTTTGAGGAAGAAAATGTGGGTTGGGTCCCCTTTATAGCCAAAGGTCAAATAGGATGCTTCCTAGGAAGTTTCCTTAACTACGGGTTAACTAACTTTAGTTACTTTAAATTAACATGAGTTTATGAAACTTAACCACCAAGTTTTGGCACATTCTCCTAGGTTAGCCACATGAGTGTGTGTGTATATATATATATATATATATATATATATATATATAATATTAAAATAATTTTCTTTATTTAATTATAGGAGAAAATTTGAGTATTTTAACATTAGTTCGTTTCTTGACTTTTTGAGCGTAACTCTTGTCTTAAACATCTTGGAATTATAACTTTGACTTCTTATCCTCAATATTAGGATCTTAATATATGTTTGTGTAGTTCTCACTTTGTCCCGGGTCTCGGGCTCAAAAAGGTTTAATGATCGGGCCAGTTCTTCTTACCGAACTTAGGTTCAAGATTTCGTTTATTTTGAGATGCTATTTCTTTTTTTTATTCGTATCTTGAGTTTGGGTTATTACAATTTGGTTACATAGTGTATTGTCATGCATCGCATGTGGCTTAGGGTATGTCTTGATGTAGGAGGGCAAAGTTATGACTTATGGATCTCAACAATTGAAGACGTATGAACAAAATTATTCGACACATGATTTTGAGTTGGCAGCCGTGGTTTTTTCTTAAAGGCATGGAGGCATTATCTGTACGGTCAGCATTTTGAGATTTTCTCGTATCATAAGAGCTTAAAATACTTGTTTACCTAGAAGGACCTGAATCTATGCCAGCAACGGTGGATGGAGTTTATGGGGGACTATGACTTTGATCTCCAATATCACCCCAGGAAGGCCAATGTCGTGGCCGACGCTCTTAGCAGGAGATCTCATGGTTCGATAGCTTCTATTGTCACGCGAGAGTGGGACAAGCTTGGTAAGGTTGGAGAGTTTAATTTGTATCTCGGAGAGACTGAGAAGACCTTATTTTCAGTGGTTTCGCAACCTATGTTGATTGGCCGTGTTCTGGAGGCTCAACAGATAAATTAGGAAGCTCAGATATTTCGGGACTATGTGGGCAACAGAGGAGACACCAAGGGATGGGTTGTGAGTTCGGATCAGAGTTTTAGGTTTGCTGAGAGAGTATTTGTGCTACAAACGTGCCATAGTGATGCCTTAAGGGATTTCCACCATTCTTGTCTTACAATGCACCCAAGAGGCACCAAGATGTACCATGACCTTCACCATCAGTTTGGTGGAAGGAAATTAAGAGGGATGTGGTTCAGTTTGTTTCTCGATGCCTTGTCAACAAATGAAGGAAGAACATCAGAGGCCCATAGGGTTGTTACAACTGTTGCCAGTATCGGAGTGGAAGTGGGAGAACATCACGATGAATTTTGTGTCTGGACTTCCTAGATCACCTAAGAGGCATGATGCTGCTTGGGTTGTGGTTGATAAACTAACGAAGTCTACACACTTTCTTCCCATTCATGTGAAGGACTCCATGGACAAGCTGAGTAGGTTGTATGTCAGTGAGATTATTTAGTTACACGGAGTTCTTATATCTATTGTTTCTGATCGAGGCCCTCATTTTACATCACGCTTTTGACAGAGTCTTCAAGTAGCTTTAGGGATAAATATGTTTTTTAGCACTATTTTTCATCCTCAGACGGATGATCAGTCTGAGCGTACTATATAGATTTTGGAGGACATTTTGAAGCTTGTGTGCTCGATTTTGGGGATCTTGGGAGGATCATTTGCGATTGGCAGAGTTTGTGTATAATAATAGCTATCAGTCTAGCATTGGGATGGCACCTTTTAAGGCTTTGTATGGCAGATTGTGTTGGTCGCTGGTGTGTTGGGCAGATGCTGGAGAAATCACTGTTTTGGGACTCGACTTGGTGCAAAAAACGACGGAGAAGATCACTATGATTTGCTAATGCGGGCTTTTTTTTTATTCGTGTGGTGTACCGGATATCTATTATTTTTGAAAAAATATTCTATCTTTTTAAAAACAAGAAAATCTAAGGTATCCGAGTGCATTTTTAGAAAAATGGAGTCTCCACTTCGTTTTTTGAGAAAAACTAAGAAAAACAAAAAGAATGTTGTGGGTCTTGAAAAATGTAACTAAAGAAAAAGAGAGTTCAGGGACTAAGGTACAAAAAGGGAAGGTGTTAGGCACCCTTTTTGCCCAATCGTGAGGTTGGCCTCTATTTTGTCAATATTAGTTCTTATTGTAAACTTTTTAAAGGTAACATATACAGAACGGGAGGTTAAAGAGAGTTCAAACAAAAGAAAACAATGAAACAAAGTTCTAACTATGATTTCTAGCGTCATGTAACTTGGTTGTTATTTCTAGATATGCCACACATATTATTTGAGTAAAGCAAAACGAAAAACATGCGAATAAGTGGTAAACAAAGAAATAATATTCTAAGGGTCATGTAATAATTTTTCAATCCCTATCATGCTGTAAACAGGTTATACATAACAAGTAGAAGAGACTTAAACATCATATTTAAGCTACTGGTCATGCACAAAATTTATGGCCGTAGCAACAGGTGTTACGACTGTGACAAAAACATCACAAAGCAGGCGGCTATGACATAAATAGGGTTACCGTAAAGAATAAAATAAAAATACATCACGACCGTAACAAATAAATGTCGCGGCCATGATTTTTTTTTTATGGATACAGAGAAGGTATATGCATCACACATGGCCTAAAACAGACTTAAATGAATAGGATATGTAGGACAGAGACCATAACTTATTGTATCAAGGCTAGATCCACTATCTTTCATCCTCTATACAAGCAATAACTCTAAACAGAATATACAAGATATCAAAAATGAATAACAAAAAGCTTAAAACACATTTACATGTTACTAATCTCTCAACAATATCACGGCCGTATCAAAGGGATATGGCGGTCGTGATAAACATAAAGGACAAAGAGACGACCGTGATATGTATATAACCTCAGAACTTATAGATATGAAGGTACAAAGGATGGAGATCATGACCCATTTGGTCTAGACCAAATCTACCATTCATTACCCAATAGGAAACTAAATAGAGATACAAAAAGAAGAAAATACTAAACAGAGCAACAAAAGGATGTACAAACTTAGAATAAACAGATAATAGAGAGTTTTGAAGTTGGTTTTTGCATTTCTGGCTTTAAAATAATGTCAAGGCCGTAACAATAGAATGTTGCAGCTATTCATATAGAGAGGTATAAATGTAGCAGCGCCTATAAAAAGGACACGGCTATAACTGTGGCTTTAACAAAATATACGACCATGACATAAGAAGGTCACGGCCATTATGTTCTAGAACTTCAGTAAGCTTTTAATGTGTTCAGTGTGCTTGTGAGCGTCAAAATGAAATAAAAATGATAGTAAATATATGAAACAAAAAGCTACGAATACACTATTTATAATAAAAACTTGAAAAAAATGAATATTTACATTGAAATAAATGATGAACAAGTAATAAAACAATGGAAACCTTACCCACGACACCCACGGGGGAAGAAGATGAGGGTTTAAGAAGAGCCGTGGGATCCTAAGGTTACCTCGTCTGATTATCCACCTCGAATAGCCCATTAGTGGTGAAAATACGATACCTCTAAAATAATATTCGTGCTCCAAGAATTCCTCCGAGACAAGCAGGAACAAAAATGAGGCTCGGGAAGTATAGGATAAATGGGAGAATATCGGGTGGGGAAGTATTTTGACAGAGCTTTCGTATCTAGGTATGTCTCTCCCTCATTCTGCTTGGAATTGCAGCCTATTTATAGGCAAGGCGAGCAACACAGACCCCTTTTAGGATGCTGCCTGTGGCGCCAAGATATTTAGGTTTAGGTCTCGAAACGAAAATAGAGAATTCAAGAGTTAATTTAAAAATCTTTTAATACCTTGAAAACTAAAATGTCTTCAAAACTCTTTTTTTAAATTTTTTAAATGGAGTCATTACTTAGTTTTTGAGAAAAACAAAGAAAAACAAAAATGGGCCACTAATCTTTAAAATGTTTAACTAGAGAAAACTAGGGTTCAGGGGCTAAGCTCTTTCGGTCTTCCGGCTAGCTTACTTCTACCCCTTCATCTAGTTCAGGCTTGGGCTTCAAGGGCTCATTATCACGCCTCCCTTCGATCCATTCATCCAATTCAGGTTCGGGCTTCAAGGGCACATCATCACGTCCTCCTTCTATCCCTTCATCTAGTTTAGGTTCGGGCTCAAGGGCTCATCATCATGTCCCTACCCATCTCGTTAATCTTCATCGGCTATTGTTGCAAAACTGAGTAATCACTCGCTCCTTCTCTTTTTCTCGCTTCTTCGCTTGAATGCACTTTTTCCAGTTTTCTCTCACATTACTTCTTACTTTATTCCCCTTTTACTGATTTCTCTTCGTTTCCACCTCTAACCTCTCTTGCATATTTGGTTAATGGAGAAGGTAAACCTCGTCCAAAAGCCAGCTACATATAGGTACAATGCCGCGACTGTCATCTATCGCCCTTATTAGTACATATGCACTATTGAGATAGCATGGAGGCAATATCTTTCCTCTCTGACGGGAGAAGACATTACCTAGTAGTGCTCCTAGTGGTGGATCTCTACCATGACCCTGATTGCTATGGATCATCCCGGCGTTTTGTTGATTGGCTTGCGACTGTCCACTTTCTATTACCCACACAAGATCATGTGGCAGTTTGGTCGCAGTTAGATCATATTCCATGGTGTTCGAGGGTCTTTGTACTCATCTTCACTTTAGGCCCCATTTCTGGAAAGATATTAGGAGGCTTGGGCATCTCGTTCACTGATGGAGATGCAAGAGCTGCAGTGTTCGGAACTCCCCGAGGAGTACAAAGCATGGTTGATCCAAGATAGAGAGAAATGAGAAGGAAAACATGAAGCGAAGAGGAGGAAGATTTTAGGGACATGTTTTGCTTTTCTAATTTCATAGCTTTCCTCTTTTACTTTTTAGAGTTTGGGACTTGCGCGCCCACCTTATTTCTACAACTTTGTAATCAATGCGAAAATGAAGTATTCCACTTATATTTTGAAAAAGATTTACGATTATCTCAAGTTTTTCGATTTTTGCAATATGAATGACTTTATTACCAAAACTCAAAGACATTTTTATTGATATTATTTGGATTCAAAGCTGGCTGAGACAAAGAAAGTGGCCAGACTTCTTAAAAGAAGCTACCTACGTATCCCAAGAAAGTGGAATCAGGCCTTTGTGTAGTTCAGGTTTGGTTTACTCTCAGGTATTAACATTCTCCTTTTATGGTGCCCTAACTTTTCCCAAGGTCGCCTTTTCAAGTTTTCGACCTTGTGGACTACTCTAACTTTTACCTAGATTGCCTTTTCAATTTTCAGTTCAGTGAGCTTTTATTTTATTTATTTTTCTCTCAAGGGTAGTATTTCTTGATCTAGTCCAAGTTGGTCGGACTGCAGAACGTATTGCAATCTAAATCCATGATGATTATTGCACCACTAGTCATAATGGTTTCGATCATAAATGCCTCGGACTAGCTTGGCTTGAACATGCCCCTTGGGTAAAAAATGGGGCCCCTGATTTCTTTAAGAATCAAGTCACCTTCTCTCAAGTCCTGGGTCTTAACCTTCTTATTGAATGCACGAGCTATCCTCCTTTGGTATCCTTGGACGTGAAATAGAGCCTGCAGCCTTCTTTCGTCAAACAGAAGTAACTCTTCCATCTGATTCCTTTGTCATTCCACCTTCGGAATACTGACCTTAGCCACTACTCTTAGTGAAGGGATTTTCACTTCAATGGGCAGCACAGCTTCCATCCCATACACTAAAGAAAAAGGCGTGGTTCCAGTTGAGGCTCTAATCGATAACCGATACCCCCACAGTGCAAACAATAAATGTTCCGACCAATCTTTATATGAGTTGATCATCTTTTGTAGAATCTTCTTGACGTTGTTGTTTGCTGCCTCAACTGCCCCATTGATTTGTGACCGGTATGGTGATGACTTGTGGGCTACTATTCGATATTCTTCAAAAAGGTCCAAGACCTCACCTTAGAAGTGTGAGCCGTTATCTGAA
Source organism: Heliamphora ciliata (assembly GCA_032360265.1). Lineage (NCBI taxonomy): Eukaryota > Viridiplantae > Streptophyta > Magnoliopsida > Ericales > Sarraceniaceae > Heliamphora > Heliamphora ciliata. The sequence continues at coordinate 16,241 of JAUMHN010213308.1, forward strand.
ATGACCTCATGAGGTACCTCGTATCGATAAATGATATTCTGTTTGATAAACTTGGCGACGTGAGAGACTTTCAATACCAACTAGGAGGCAGCTTCCACCTACTTGATAAAATAGTTGATGGCCACCAAAATGAACTCGTGCCTATTCGAAGCCTTTGGTGTTACTCTTCTAATCACATCAATGTCCATACTGAGAACAGCCTTGGCGACGTCAAGCTATACAACAAGGATGGGGGAACATGCATAAGGTTCGCATGGATCTGATACTTATGGCACCTTCGCACAAACTGTATGCAATTCGCCTCCATTGTTATCCAAATATACCCTTATCGTAGGATCTTCTTAGCTAACATGTTTTCGTTTCATCAATTCTCGTCCTTCTTCATTACTGACACATAACTTGTTAACTCCAGATTGCCCTTGTTTGTACAACTTTCCTCTGCAAATGACAAACCGGGCAGATAATCTTCTTATTGCTCTTTTATCTTTTTTGCTGGCAAACTTGGGATATTCTCCCTTCTCCACAAAATTCTGAATGTCAAAGTACCAAGGGAGTTTGTCAGTGCTTTCTTCGATTGCTACAATCATTTGGTATGCCAATTTTCTTTTCTGCTCAATTATCAATGGTCTCATCCTAACCCCAGATGGTATAACAATCATTGATACCAAATTAGCCAGTGCGTTGGCAAACTTGTTCTGCAATCTCGAAACATGAGTGAAAACCACTGGTTCAAAGCACGGTATCAACTTTTTCTGCTCTTGATGGTAGAAAATTAATGTTACGTCCTTAACTTTTCATTCTCCTCTTGCATGTGAGACCACCAATGTTGAGTCACCGATGAGTTCCAATTTCTTTGGCCCTAGTTCTAGAGCTGTCTCTAACCCGGCTAAGCATGCTTCATACTCAACCAGATTGTTGGTAACTTCAAAATTGAACTTCAAGGACAGAGGAAGATGTGATTCATTAGGAGTAACAAGGAGAATTTCGATTCCATAGCCATACTATTAGATGCGCCATCAAAATACAAAGTCCATTTGACATCCTTGACTCCCATCAGCTGCTCATTTAGAAACTGAAACTCGTCGTCTTTGTCTCCTTTAATTGGCTGTTCTGGCAAGAACTCTGCCATGGCTCTGTCGTTTACTGACTTCCGGGTGACATACCTAAGATCAAACTCTGATATTAATAACAATCACCGGGCCAGCCTTCCTGTTAGTGCTGACTTCTTGAACAAGTACTTTAACGGATCCATTCAGGAAATTACGTTCACTGTGAAAGATAGCATATAATGCGTTAGTTTTCGAAAGGCTCAAACCAAAGCCCAACTTGTCTTCTCCAGTGGTGTATATCGTATATTACACCCAATCATCTTCTTGCTTAAGTAGTAGAATGCCTTCTCAACTCCATTTCTTCTTCTTGTGCCAGTATGCATCCCATAGCTGAGTAAGTCATTGACAAATAGAGAATCAGTGGCTTATCAGGCTCGGGAGGACCCAAAATAGGTGGGTTTTACAAGTATTGACGCACAGCTTCAAAGGTATCTTAGCATTTCTGATCCCATTCAAACTTGACTCCTTTCTCCAATAGGCAAAACAACGGCTCACAAGTGGTTGTCAACTTAGCTATGAATTGGCTGATGAACTGTATCTTGCCCAGAAAGTCCCTGACTTCTCGCTCGGTCTTTGGAGGAGGCATTTTCATGATTGCCTTGATTTTTGACGGATCAACCTTGATGGCCCGTTGAGTAATCATAAATCCGAGCATTTTGCCTACAGTGACTCCGAAGGCGCACTTCTGTGGGTTGAGTCACATCTTGTACTTTTTGATTCTTTCAAAGAACTTCTACAATGCTATGATATGGCCATCCCGATCCGTGGAATTCACTTTCATATCATCCACATACACCTCGACTTCCTTGTGTATCATATGATCATGCAGCAAAATAGTCGCAGCCCCTTAATAGGTTGCCCCTGCATTCTTCAAATCGATTGGCATCACACGATAATAGAAGGTGCCCTAAGGTGAAGTGAATGTCATCTTTTATCTGTCTTTGGGGTTCATTAGGACCTGATTGTATTCGGAGAAATTGTCCATGAACAACAAGAGAGGATGCCCCACTGTACTGTCTACCAAAATGTTAATATGCGTCAATGAGAAATCGTCCTTCTGGCTTGCTTTATTGAGATCTCAAAAACTCACACAGACTCGGATGCGTCTGTCCTTCTCTAAAATCGGAACAATGTTGGCCACCCATTTTGGATACTCGGTTACCATAAGGAATCCAGCGTTGATCTGCTTGGTAACTTCTTCTTCAATCTTCAGAGCCAATTCTGGTTGTATCCATCTCAATTTTTGTTTGACAGGTTTAGCATCGGGATACGAAAGGATATGGTGTTGGACAATGTCGAGATCAATACTGGGCATATCCTCGTAAGACCATGCAAAGACGTCTTTGAATTCTTTTAATAAAGTTATTAATTGCTCACATTCAACTAGAGATAACGAAGAACCGATCTGCATAATTTGTGGATTAGTTTCATTACCCATATTAATTGACAAAGTTTTCTTCAGTTATAGGTTACATTTCTTCTTCTATTTTTATTAAAACTTTTATTTTTTCTGGGACATCCCCATCGAATTCAAAATTGTCAGAAAGCGTATGAAATATGTCAGACAAAGCAAAATAACCAGAAATCTCGTTCATTTCATTGAAGATAGAAGGGATTACAAGCTCAAAAGTAACAATAAGGTAAAATGCACAGATAGATGTGCACCCACACTCAACATCCATCTTCTTAGAATAAAACTCACATAACTCAGACTCGAGACATGGATCATGAAAACTACATGACTCTAAGGACCATTTTTTAACATCCCTTGCAGCCGTGTCTACGATAAGTCTGGTGTAGTTAGTTGGTGCGTTGTAGGCCAACATTAGATAGTCCTGATCCGTTATGCATGTCTGAGTCATCTTCTCACTGAATAACTCTCCCATGCCAATGCCGTCTAATTTGTCCGCCCAATCCTCTTCATGAATCTCCTCTTCTTTCTCTGTTACCTCTTCTTCCTCTATATCTGATAACTTGTAGTTGAAGAAAATTTCCAACCCTGGCAACCTCTAATTAGTTTTATCATCAAACCATAGCTTTGGGAAACCACAGTACGGAAAATCTTCACCTTCCTTAACGAAGTAACCATTCAGCGTTCCCAAAAACTTGACCTTCCTTCCTCACTGCCTTTTCCTTGATTCTTCTAGATCTTTGTCTATTGACTTGTACCCGAGCCCGAAACGTTGTGAGGTTGGTAACACTTGAATGGGCTCTGGAATTCCTGCTGCTTACACCCCAACCCCATTCCCGGAAAGTAAGACATACGTCTCATCATTGTAACTGCATAGGGATTGATGTAGCTCTCTTCCTCTTTTAAAAGCATTTGTACAGCCTGTGCCTTGTCAAACTAGAACCCGTCCAGGAATACTTCCCCCTCACCATGTTGGACTTCCAAGAGAGTTAGATTGTCTTCTCTTGGGGGTTGAATATTGTCTTCCCCATGGATAGTTAGCAATACTCCATTCTTAATCAATTTTAGTTTCTGGTGAAGAGTAAATGGAATGGCTTGTACATCGAGGTCGTGAAGCCATGGTCGCCCCAGTAATAGATTGAAAGATGCTTGGACATCCAGCACATGGAACTCCATTAAGGTTTTCAAAGGTCTAACTGACACAGCGAATGATACTAGCCTAAGTACATCTCTCTTTATGAAATGATCCGGCTTCATTCCGAGGCAAACCGTAGTTCTGAGTTGACAGACATTCAATGTTGAACCATTTTCAATAAGCGTTATTAGAACCCACTTCTCACGACACTTGACGGTGATGTGCAACAGCTTATTGTGATTTCTCCCTTCCAATGGTAAATCTTTATTTGAGAAAGAAATTACCTTAGGTTCTACAACTGGCAGTATCAACCCGATCAACTGCTCGGGAGTTACGTCTATCAAAACATTGGCTTTATTCAGAACCTTCAACATGGCTTGTCGGTACCAGTGTGAAGCCATTAGCAAACCCTAGATACTGATGTTGGCCTGAGCCTTTTTTAGCTGCTTCAGTACAGTGTCGCCTTCTTCTTGTTGCTCCTTCTCCTTTCCTTTCCCGCTTGCTTGTTCCTTTTTTAATTAAGCCAGCTTGAAATGCCGCTCACTCCTAGTTAGATGTTCTACCCGTTCCTCAGGATCCCTTAATCTTGACATTGTGTTCTTAGTTTATCTAATCTCGACGACATGCGAAGAACTTTTATATTCCCACAGGTCATCCAGATTGACACATTATGATCTTCCCTTTCTTTGTTCCTTGCCTTCTATCGCACATGTGTTATCGATGTCATCTAAGCCCCAGAAATTATTGGAGAGAGAGCTGCACAACGGAAAAAAAAAAGATTAATTTTTTTGAATCGACGTCGTGATCGTAAAAATGACGTATGCGATTTTCATGAAAAAGGAAAACTATACAGATTTTAATAGTGTAATACCTTTATGAAACTTGTCGATAAGTTTCTAGAAATTTCAAATCCGTTGAAGACGACCTTGCAACCTTCT
>JAUMHN010213417.1:0-20823 GCA_032360265.1 Heliamphora ciliata
TCAAAGTACTGTACATCATCTGAACACAATTGATCAATCACTTCAGGATTAAGAGTTCGTGCAATACATGATAATACAAGATGCGGATCAATTCATATAGTCTGTACAGAATCGATCATCCCGTTGATCCCGCTCAATACACTCCAAGTGTACTAACACATCGAGCTCGAATATCAAATTTCTAAAACCTGAATTTGATCTGTTCGACCTAGCCAAGACCAGCTACTATAACGATGTACTATAATCGTACCAATGGAATGTCCGGGTCTATTGCGATTGTGAGCCTACCTGTATAATCTGTCAGAACCTATGACCCGATCTTCCGTGCAGCACGCACCGATTTAAATACTGATAGAATATATAGACTATGCATTCATACATCACAAATATAAATATGAAACCATTAATGCAAAACCATCTCAAATGTTTCTCTTTAATATGCCAGGGATCCAGAATAAAATACATAAAACGAATGACTTTTTAGTATACGTTCCCAATAAGTACCAACGGGCTTGGACTTCCCGATTGAGGAGACTAGTCAGCGGGGATTTTTACAGCAGGTTATCTGCGAGTTACAAGGCTTGACTACAAGCGGAGATAGAGCACAGGGTAGGACAAAAAAGAGAATGCAAAGAGAAGGAGGACTTGACTTTGCTTTGCTGTACCTCGACACTTTGCTTGTTTTTCCTTTTTATTATTATTATTATTATTTTAGGATGAGAACTTGTGAGCCTCTCTTATTTTTGAAAACTGTATTTGTAAAACTCATTAATGAAAGTTTCTCCGTTTCTAGTTTATGGTGGCTCTTAGAACTTGTTTTTTAGATTTTTGTTCTTACAATATAACCATTTTATTAGAGAAACTTAAAACAAGTTTTTCCATTGATCCTGCTACCTAAAACATGGTTACAAATGGGGAATTTCAACTTAAGGGTTTGGGCCGAACTTCTGACAAAAGCTGCTTACGTATCCCGAAGAAAGGGAATCCGGCCATAATGTAGTTTGAGGCTTGGGTTACTCTTGAGTATTGACGCTCTCTTTTTGGGGGCTTTCCCTCAGGGATAGAATCTTTTGAGCTGGTCTGAGTTGATGGGTGTAGAGAAAATATTTTTGTCCAGATCCATAAGGATGGCAGCGCCTCTTGACATCAACGTTTTGATGAGATAGGGTTCGGCCCAATTAGGTTTAAACTTGTCCCTTGGATCAAAGACTGGCGCTCTGATCTCTTTGAGGACTAAGTCACCTTCCTTTAAGTTCCGACACTTAGCCTTCTTGTTAAATGCCCGAGTTATCCTTCTCTATTATCCTTGAACATGATACAGGGTTCTAAGCCTCCTTTCGTCAAACAGGACCAACTCTTCGAACTTGTCCATTTGTCATTCTGACTCAGGGATATCACTTTCAGCCATTATTCTTAGAGACTGGATTTTTAATTATATCGGTAGAACATGTGACGTCCCGTCCTCTAAGCATGTTGGGACATACATAGATATAAATAAAGAAAAATTTTAGCCATTTATTCATATTTACATATTATAAATATTACATCTTTAAGAGTTCTAAACTGTTCAAAAGTACATAAAGATTACAGTTTCACTAAGGGTATTCAAATATTACAAATGTTGCAGGAAAACTAAACAAAAGAATAAAAATAAAGGTCTTGAATCCTCAGAATGTATCAGCGGGGTTCGCATGCTCTTGGAACTCGCCCTGCTCTTCAAATTCTTATTCTCCCTCTGGGACAACTTCCTCCAAGAACTCCTCCTCACTTATGGAACGAATGACATGAGCTAAAACCCAGTAGAAAAATATTCTAAACCTCTAACCAATCTCACGATACAAAATTTACCACAACACAAGCCAAATAACACTTAAGCACACTTTAAAGTCAAGGAGACAGACAAATTTATAATAGGCAAGAAGATAAGTCAATAAACATGCGTATGAGATGCTGTGTATACAATGAAAATGCCAAACCCGACATACACCCAGATTATAACTGGAATTCCACACTGGAAAATTTTAAGGGACTGACTTTATGGATAAATTTCCCACTAAAGCCATCACTACTCCTCGTTGCGAATAGTAAATCCTTCACCTAGCTACATGCCACAACTGTTTTACTACAAAATTTGCAACGGTGTGGTGTTTGGGTTGAATCTAAATGCTCCCACCTTAAGAAGTATGATGCCTTCGCACCAGTGTCAACTCCAAAGTCCAAACTGCCAAAACCAGAATGCTAGCGACGAGGTGAATACATCCTAAAACATTCACAAAAATAGCAACTAGGGACGCCCTAGACTTAGAATCATGAAAGACAATTCAATATAGGCCATCCCAACAACGATTTACACAAATGGACTCCAATATGCCAGGATGCAAGTGACTGTGTGAGACGCAAGTTCAATTCTCAAGATACAATTCAAACTTGATGGCATGAGTTCTAATCATCGTACATTCACTTAGAAAACTAATCAACTAATTCAAATCAATCATCATATAAAACTCGGGTCTCACAGCAAAGGGTATTCAAATCACACTTAGAAACTTTAAGACCAAATTCGAGTATTAAATTAGAAGGGTCGACAGAGTTTTGGGGCATCTAAACTTGGAATCAAGTTATAATTTTTAAACACCATTTAGATAAAAATATTTCTTACAACTCTTATATTTAACACTAAGACCAAAACCTAAGACAAATGGGTGAATAAAGCATTATAAGTGAAAACGATTCAGCACTTTTTTCATAATTTTTCCAAAAATACGCCTTTGTTGGTCTTGATTTTTGGGCATCTAATCAAATCCAAATGAGCCCATATTTGGATATGCTTTAGTTTAACATGTCCCCTACAAGTCTCATGAAGGGTACTAAGGGTAGTTGTTTGAAACAAGTTGAAGATATAAGTCATTTTGTAAAATAGGTTTTGTCAGCCGTCAAACCCTCAGCATAACCAATTTTGGACAGAGAGTTTGAAATGGTTTTGAGGGACTTTTTCAAGGTATCTAGGTCTGATTTTTGGATAAAATGTAGTTCAATATGTTTCGAACAATGTTCATGTAGGCCACGTTTGGAGTAGGTTACTAAAAATAGGGATTTTTGGCTATACAAAAATATGTGACAGAAGTGTCCTTTAATGGCTGAACCACAACAGAGAGTTTCAAAGGGGTTTTGACCTATCAAACCTCAATATGTTGAGCTCATTGTTGGTGGGTAGTTAGATGTACAAATTATCTATGATGTTCATGTTTTGGCCAAAGATCGGATCTTATTGTAAACTAGACTTTTTAGGTCAGTATTGTCGACTAGTTTGAAAACAACACACTTTGGTAGAATTACAATATTTCGAGTTCGATTTACTTAAATGAGTTGAAACCAACTTTAGATGAAAGATAACACAAACAGATAAATCTGGATATAAAATACATGCTTAGATCAATTTTTTACGTGGAGTTATGGAGTTCCAAAGATGAGGGCATAAACATTCAAGTTCTTAAAAAATCAGGTCCTTATATGTTCAAGTCTCCTACTTATGATATGTCAAGGTTTTGTCCCATTTCTTTGCATGCTTGTGTTTTAGATATGAATATCAAGGTTTCACAACACTTTCAAGTTATCAAACTCAAAAATAACAACACACAACCACATCTCATATCATTCAAAAACATAACAGTCCCTATTTCTCAACTATAACGCCTTTTCGGTTTGTTTTCGGTTATTGATTTTTGAAGTGTTTAAAGAGATGGGTTGAGAGATATTTTGTGTGACACCCCGTCCTCTGGGCACGTCGGGACATACGTAAATATAAATAAACGAATATTCTAACCATTCATTCATATTTACATACGTTAATTATTACATCATAAAGGAGTTCTGAACTGATTAAAAATACATAACGATTACAGTTTCACCAAGGATTTTAAAGATATTTAAAAAATAGAGGTATCGAATCCTCAAAACGCATCAGCGGGGTTCACACGCTCCTGAAACTCACCCTGCTCTTCAAATTCTTCTTCTCCCTCTAAGATGACTTCCTCCAAAAACTCCTCCTTACCTATGGCACAAATACAATGAGCCAAAACTCAGAAGCAAAACATTCTAACCTTCTAACTAATTTCATAGCACAAAATATTCTACAACGCATATCATATAACGCCCAATACAATTTATAGTTAAGGAGATAAACAAATTTATGGCAGGGTAGCAGATATGTCACTAAACATGCGTATAAAAGATGCCGTGTATGCAATGTAGATGCCCAACCCGACGTACACCCAAATTATAACAGGAATTTCACACCAAGAATCACCAGAGTAGACTTGATGGGAATTTGATCACCAAACCAATCCTCATTTCGTTGCGAATAGTAAATGCTTCGCCAAGCCTTATGCCACAGCTATTTTACTCAATAGCAACGGCGTGGGGGTGGGCCATTAAAATCCATCCTTATCCTCCGGCCAACCAAAATAATGAAAGTAATAATGCGCAAATAATCCCAGATTAAGGATCAAGATGCTCGTTTGGCGTCAACCCAAACTCTAAATCATCAAAACTAGAATGCTAGCGACGAACCCATGGTGCCTAACAATCTCCATAATAAACCATTTCAAACACCAACCAAATTTGTAACACCGGGGACGTACCAAGGGTGTACAAGGGAAATATATCCCAAAACTTTTACAAAAAATGATAACCAAGGACGCATTAGATTTAGAACCAAGAAAGACAATAACCCATCCCCACAACGATTTACATAGATGGATTTCAATATGCCAAGATGCAAGTGACAATGCCCATGATGTATAATATGGATCTCAAGTGCAACTATCTATAGCATGGTATCAACTAGCATGGCAAGTTCATGGTACAACTCACTAAACTAAAAGTACAAGTATGTGAAGTACAAGTTACAATTCTCAAGATACAATTCAAACTTGATAGCATGAGTTCTAAATCATCATACATTCACTTAAAAACACTAATTAACTAATTCAAATTAATCATCATATAAAAATCAGGTCTCATAGCAAAGGGTACTCAAATCACACTTAGAAACTTTTAAGGCCAAAATCTAGTATTAAATTAAAAGGGTCAACAAGGTTATGGGGCATTTAGACTTGGAATCAAATTATAATTTTTAAACACCATTTAGATAGAAATATTTTTTACAATTCTTATATTTATCACTAAGGCCAAAACCTAAGGCAAATTGGTGAATAAAGCATTCTAAGCGAAAATAGTTCAGCACTTTTCTTAAAGTTTTACCAAAAATATGCCTCTGTTGGTCTCTGTTTTGGGGTATCACATCAAGTTGAAATGAGTCCATATTTGGATATGTTCTGTTTTAGCATGTTCCCTGCAAGTTTCATATTTAGTGCTAAGGGTTATTTTTGGGAACAAGTTATAGTTTTTGACCATTTTAGAAAATAGGTTCTGTCAGCCGCCAAAACTCAGTAGATCTAGTTTTGGACAGAGGGTTTGAAATAGTTTTGAGGGACCATCCCAAGGTTTCTAGGTCTGATTGTTGGAAAGCAAGTAGTTCCATATGTTAACTATAATGTTCATGTAGACCAATTTTGAATTAGGTCACTAAAAATAGGAGTTTTGGGCTACACAATAATATGTGATAAAAGTGTTCTTTGAGGGCTGAAACACAATAGAGAGTTTTAAAGGAGTTTTGACCTATTAAAACTCAATATTTTGGGCTCATTTTCGGTGGGTAGTTAGATATACATGGTATCTACAACTTTTATGTTTTGGACAAAGTTCGAATCTCATTGTAAACTAGGATTTTTAGGTCGGTAGTGTTGACTAGTCAGAAAATGACACATTTTTGTAAAATTGCAATATCTCAAGTTCTACTTACTCAAATGAGTGGAAACCGAATTTGGATGAAATATAACACCAATGCCTAGATTGGGAAATAAATAATATTCTCAGATCAATTTTCTACGTTGAGTTATGGCATTCCAAAGTTCAGGACAGAAATATCAAGGTTCACAAAAATCAGGTTCCATTATGTTCAAGACTCCTACTTATGATATGTCGAGGTTTTGTTCCATATCTTTGCATGCTTGTGTTTTTGACATGAATATCAAGGCTCCAGCACACTTCTAAGTTATGAAATTAAAAAATAACAACACACAAACACATCTCATATCATTCAAGAACACAACAACCCGTAATTCTCAACTACGACGTCTTTTCGGTTTGTTTTCGACTTTTGATTTTTAAAGTGTTTAAAGAGATGAGTTGAGGGATATTTTGAGTGATATTAGACATAAGGTTTAGAGGTTTACTTACTTGTTTGAAATATCAAATGAGGGTGGATGATGGATTAGGACTTAGTTTTAGAAAAACTTCCTTGATTCCTTCTTCTTTTCCTTCTTTCTCCTTTTTCTTCCTCAAACTTGTATAACACTTCAAGAATAGTCAAATCTGGTTTTCTCTCTCTATATGAACAAAAATATGAAGGTGGAAGAGGGTGTTTGGTTTAGTTTATATAGAAAAAAGCTGGGGAACACAATGATACAAATTAAGTCCTTTTTTCTCCTTTTTCTTTCACTTCACATGGGTTCATTCAATTTGGTGCTAGTATTGAGGGAACATATCATATCAAGGGAAGGAAAAATAGCTGGGGGGGTCAGTTTGGGGGAGAAAAAATATAATCTCAATCAATCACGGGATTTTGCATTGGTTTGCGTGCCTTTTTATGTAAAAAAATACTTTAAAAATTAATTTTATATATCTTTTTGGTGTCTTTTCCTACTAAAACCTATTATTTTAGTATGTTTATGATAAATTTAGTATTTTCATGAATTATCATATTTTTTATAGCAATTTATTATCCTTAATAATCACAGAGTTATTAAAATAAATAAAATATCTGTCTTTAGCCAATCCAGAAACAAAAACTAAGTTCCTTATAATGGCAGATACATTGTAACACCCCAGTCCGAACTCTAGTAGTAATCACCTAGATTATAACAATCCGGCTCAAATCGAAGTATTACCGACGAATAGATAATGAAACCTAGGTTGCTGCATGAACACGGGAAACCTTAATTAGCCCAAAAACCCTAATTAACCCAGAAATCCTAAATTTGACCCGAAAATCCTAAAAGAGACCAAATACTCAGAGGTAAAGCCCTAACACTTAGAAAAATTTCGGAACAACTTAAATTAAGTAAATAACATAAAATATTAAATTAAAAATTAAAAATTAAAAATTCTCATAAATAAGGTAAAATGACCATTTTTTCCTTAGTACAGTAAAAAGTCTTAAAAATTTAAAATTTGACATATGGACACCCGAAATCTAATATTTATATACAATTAATTAATAAAATACAAAAATAACAAAAAAATGACCAAATTGCCCTTGCATGGCTTGCCACCTAGGGATACGTGCCCAACAAGCTACTTTTTGCCTTTTGAGCTTAATAGCTTTGGTGGTGCCCGCGTGGCGGAATACTTTTATAGTTTTCCTTTTTGGTATGCCTGTTCCTGAATGCAAGTTTTGTACGCCGTAAGATGATATACTGTATGCATGTTGGAACTGTATATCATTTATATATGAGAGATACACTTGGTTAGGTATTCCATTGGTTTCAACAGGCAGATTTCAATGTATGAAAACCTATATTTTCATATAAAATGGATGTTTGGTGGATTTTCACGTGACCCCGGGTTTTGGGGCATGACAACTTGGTATCAGAGCTCTGGGTTCGAATACCTAAGAGCCATGAAAAAAGGGGTTTATCACCTAGTGAGGTTGATTGTGTATGCTTACTTGCATGTGTTTAAATGTTGCTTTATAACATACTGATAGCTTTCTGAGCACGATAGTTGTGTATATGTGGGTATGGAGGTTGAATCTCAGGATTTATGAGTCTTACCTTAGGGCGTTTAGAATAACAAGTTTGGAAGCCAATTTAGAAACTCGTTTAGCCGACGTGTTTTCTAGTAAGAAATTTGAATAGGTTATGCAAATTGACGAGTCTGTCTTGTTAGTTCTCCTCGGTATGTGAGACGTGTTTACATGATCTTAAGTAGCTATGTGATAGCATGATTATGTATTTATATTACGTAGTAGCATGTTGTAGGAAAGCTTATCATGTCATATTGCTTTCTATAGAATTATGTCCACGCGGGGAGTGCAGGGTCGAGGCCGAGGCCGTGGCCGAGGGCGTGCTTATGCTTATGCTCAGGTTTCAGAAGAAGGAAACAATCCTGCCCCACAGGAACAAGTGGGTGGTACTGATGTTGGCGGCGCTGATGTCGACCAGGAGATGTTGGCCACTATGCGAGCGATGGCTGAAGCTACCGGGGCTAGTGTGTGGGTTCTTGAGCCAAGGGCTTCTGTGGCCATACGGGAGTTTCAGTGGTTGGATCCTCTGACCTTTTCTGGGGAGCCGAACCCCAAGGTGGCTACTGAGTGGTTGGAAGTGACCACGACGATTTTCGATACTCTGGATATCGAGGAGGATGCTCTGCGCGTAAAGTTAGCGATGTTCCAACTGCGGGAAGACGCTAGAGAGTGGTGGAAGTTCACCAAGACCACTGTGGATGACACGTGGGCTGCTTTCACGAGAGTCTTCTTGGAGAAGTATTTCCCGAGATCTTCGAAGGATACTTACCGAGAGGAGTTCCTCTCTCTTATTCAGGGGAACCTTTCTGTGGTCCAGTATGAGGCCAAGTTCGTGAATCTGTCGTGGTTCGCACCTGAGATGGTATCTACAGAGGAGTTGCGCACTCAGAGGTTTGAGAATGGACTTCGATCTACTATCAAGGATAAAGTTGCAGCTCTGGATGTAGAGGTGTACATCAAGCTGGTAGAAGCTGCTATCCGGGTAGAGAACTCGCTGGCTGAGAGCTGCAGGGTTAAAGAGAGTGGGAGCCAGCAGGGCAGTGGGGATACACAGTTCCAGAGGCCCAGGAATAAGCGCCAGAGGTCGTCTGAACCTAATTCTCATTTTTTCGGATCGTCTCAGCCGCAGTCGTCTGTACCTACACCTTCAGTGGCTTCGACAAGAAGGCCAGAGCAGATAGAATTGATCTGTTATCATTGTGGACAGTCAGGACATCGTGCAGTTGAGTGCCAGCAGAAGGGCCAAGCTCAGAGTTCAGTGCCAGTCCAGTCACATGCGAGAGACCCACCTATCTATTTTGGGTGTGGTCAATCCGGGCACTTTCGCAGACACTGTCCCAAAGAGGGGAATGCCCATGGTGCGACAGGAGCACCAGCTGCTTCATCAGTACAGAGGTGACAGGCTCCGCAGTAGCCTAGGGCTCAGACGTTTAGGTTTGCAGAAGGAGGTGCTTCAGCGCAGTCGGTGAGGCAACCATCGACTTAGGGTTATGGTGGGCAGACTAGACTGCCACAGGCCAGGGCTTATATACTTGCTGATCCCGGTGCTTCTAAGACACCAATTGGACCTGATGCTGTAGCTACTCCAGCCATGATCAGAGGTACTCTTCTAGTCTTTATATCATGGGCCAGTATTCTCATCAACATAAGAGCATCACATTCTTTTATCTCTTCTGCTTTTGCATCTGCATTGGGGTTATGGATAGACCCGCTGGGTAGTGCATTGAGTGTAGAGACCCCTGTCAATGGGAATGTGGTGTTGAGTAGAGTTTGTAGGTCTTGCGAGTTAGGAGTCTCCGGTCGTTGTTTAGTGTTTGATTTTATCATTCTAGATATGACCACGTTTGATGACATCCTAGGAATGGACTACCTGACTACCTACCATGCCTTCATAGATTGTGAGCGACAGAGAGTGTCGATCTGTACGCCGGAGGGTGACTGCTTCTACTTTTTGGGTGATCGGGATGAGGGCCTGATGTCTATGACAGGTGACACTTGGGTTCGAGGAGATTTGGGTTCTCTCTTTTCTACGCCCAAGTTGGATGAACCAGTTAGGATTCGATGAGTGTTACCCCCCTGTGGTGTGCGACTATCCAGATGTCTTTTCTAACGATCTGTTCGAGTTGCCACTGAGCTGAGATGTGGAGTTCTCCATTGATCTTGTTCCGGGAGTTGCCCTATCTCTATGCCATCGTATCGCTTTGCACCTGCTGAGTTGCGAGAACTCAAGGTACAGTTGCAAGAGTTGGTTGACAAGGGGTTTGTACGCCTGAGTACATCGCCGTGGGGAGCTCCAGCGCTCTTTGTAAAGAAGAAGGATGGTTCGTTGAGGTTTTGTATAGACTATAGGTAGTTAAACCAGGTGACGGTGAAGAACAAGTATCCGTTGCCGAGGATTAACGACTTGTTTGATCAGTTGAGGGGTTCCCGTTGCTTTTAGAAGATTGACTTGAGGTCAGGGTATCATCAACTGAGAATCAGGGACGAGGTTATAGCGAATACCGCCTTTCGGACTAGTTATGGTCACTATGAGTTTCTAGTTATGCCATTCGGTTTGACGAAGGCCCCTGCTACATTTATGGGTCTGATGAACCGTATCTTCCACCCTTACTTAGACAATTTTGTAGTTGTGTTTGTGGATGACATTATGGTTTATTCACCCATGAGAGAGATGCATGAGGAGCATCTACACATTGTTCTACAACTTCTTAGAGAACATCGCTTGTATGCAAAGTTCGAGAAGTGTGAGTTTTGGATGACGGAAGTGAGATTCCTTGGACACGTGGTGTTAAAGGATGGAGTATTAGTGGACTCGTCGAAGATTGATGCAGTGACGGATTAGCAACGACCGAAGAATGTTTTTGATATCCGCAGTTTTCTGGGTCTGGCAAGTTATTATCGGCAGTTCGTGAAAGACTTCTCTAGGCTTGCAGCACCGATGACGTGTTTAACGCAGAAGGGAGTCACGTTTGTATGGAGCGAGTCTTGTGAGTCAGCTTTCCAGGAGCTGAAGAGGAGATTAACCAATGCGCCAGTGCTGATTATTCCTGAACGAGGTTTGGGTTACACAGTGTACTGCGACGCTTCATATGAGGGTTTGGGTTGCGTTCAGATGCAGGAAGGCAAGGTTGTAGCTTATGGATCCCGACAGTTGAAGACACATGAGAGGAATTACCCGACACATGATCTGGAGTTGGCAGCCATGGTCTTTGCCTTGAAGACATGGCGTCACTATCTCTATGGTGAGCGTTTTGAGGTCTTCTCTGATCACAAGAGCCTAAAGTACTTGTTTTCACATAAGGACTTGAATCTTTTCCAACGACGATGGATGAAGTTGTTAGAAGACTACGACTTCGATTTGTAGTACCATCCGGGTAAGGCAAATGTCGTAGCTGATACACTCAGTAGGAGGTCTTATGGCTCGTTAGCTTCTGTAGCTATACGAGAATGGATTATGCTTGAAGATGTTGGGGAGTTTGATATATATCTCAGTGAGATGGGGGGAGGTGCGACCTTATATGCAGTTGCTTTACAGCCCGCATTAGTTGCACCTGTGTTAGAGGTTCAGAGGACCGATCAGGAGGCTCAGATTATACGGGACCGCATTGCCAGTGGGACAGATACAGTAGGATGGGTGGTGAGTTCAGATCAGAGTCTAAGGTTGTCAGGGCGGTTGTTTGTGCCAGATTCGTGCCGTGCTGAGGTGCTATATGAGTTTTATCACTCACGTCTTGTAGTGCATCCGGAGGGGCACAAAAATGTGTCACGATCTACGCCGTCAGTTATGGTGGAAGGGAATGAAGAGGGATGTGATCTGATTCATCTCTCGATGCTTTACTTGTCAGCAAGTAAAGGTGGAACACCAGAGACCTGCAGGATTGTTGCAACCGTTACCTGTATCTGAGTGGAAGTGAGATAATGTCGCTATGGATTTTATATCAGGACTTCCACGCTCGCCGAAGGGACATGATGCTATTTGGGTTATAGTGGATAGGCTGATGAAGTCAGCACATTTTCTTCCCATTCGAGTGAGAGATTCGGTGGACAGATTGGGTAGGTTGTATGTTCAGGAGATAGTCTGACTACACGAAGTACCTGTGACTATTGTTTCTGATCGAGACGCGCGCTTTACATCGCGCTCTTGACAGAGTCTTCAGGTGGCTTTGGGGACGAACTTGACTTTTAGTATAGCTTTTCATCCTCAGACCGATAGTCAGTCTGAGAGGACCATTCAAATTTTGGAGGACATACTGAGAGCCTGTGTGCTTGATTTTTGGGGTTCTTGGGAGGATCATCTATTATTGGTAGAGTTTGCATACAACAATAGCTATCGGTCCAGTATTGGGATGGCATCGTATGAGACTTTGTATGGTAGACCGTGTACATCGCCTGTGTGTTGGACAGAGGTGAGAAAGACTGCTATTTTGGGACCCGATCTAGTGCGGAAAACGACAGAGGTGATTACAGTGATTCGTCAACGACTGGTGACAGCTCAGAACTGCCATAAGACTTATGTTGATCGGAGGAGGAGACCGTTAGAGTTTGCAGCGGGAGATCATGTGTTTTTGAAGGTTTCGCCTCGTAGAGGGTTGATGAGATTTGATCGTAGCGAAAAGCTATCACCACGTTTTATTGGACCATTCGAGATCTTGGAAAGGATTGGTGCGGTAGCATATTGTCTGGCTTTGCCACCTCAGTTAGCATCTGTGCATAACGTCTTTCACGTGTCTATGCTTCGGAGATATGAGCGTGATCCCTCACATGTCCTGGATTGGACTGAGTTGCGGGTTGATGAGGATGTGACGTATGAGAAGCATCCCGTGAAGATTCTGGATACAAAGGAACAGGTGTTGCAGGGGAGAACAATAGCTTATGTCAAAGTTCAATGGCTTCAGTCTAGGGTTCGTGCTAGATACCCGAAGTTGTTCACCACGTGACTTTGTAGTGAATTTCGGGGGCAAAATTTCTTAAGGGGAGAGAGTTGTGAGACCTTGTATCGTTTTATTTTTTTTTTTGATATATATGCATATTCGGTGTTTTGACGCCTTTTTGACATTTTTACTTTAATATGCTTATATGCGTTTTGATGCACGTTTTGGTTAAAATAAGCATGCGGGGTTATTTCCCAGGGTTGTAGGGAGTTTCTGTGCGAATTTTGAAAGTTCAAAAAAAAGATATTTTGGAGGCCTATAAATATCTAAAGTTAGATATTTTCAAAAGATATTTTCAAAGCTTAACTCCTAAGTTTCCTCCAAATTCTTTTTGCCTTCTCTCTAACTTCTCAGGGGTCCGGGGCTCATTTTTCAACGATCCATCAGAGGATCCTTGCTATTGGCATCATGGTCTACGCATCCATCCGGACGGATTTTGATTTCGACGAAACTCAAATTTGCACGTAGATTGAGGCGTCAGATTTTTGACCCAATGAGGTAGGATCTCATATTCTACTACTATACAAGGGTTAATATGTAATCTAGTGCATTTCTACCGTTTAAAAACGCATAAAAAGGTGATTTATGTTTTAGATCTAATTTTTGATTCAAAACCTTTTTTCAGCATTTTCAGTGGATGGAAATGCTTTCTGAGGGTTTCTTTTCGAGGCTTTGGCGTGAGGCATGGGCGTGTTGTTGTTTGAGGGTGTTTGGGGGTTTGATTTGAGGTTTGGAAGCAAAAACATGCAAAAATCGTAGCTTAAAAACACTTTCTGGGTGAGTTCAGTCGACTAAACTCAGGAGTTTAGTGGACTGGATCATCATGCTATGAGTTCAGTCGACTGAACCTAGGAGGTCAGTCGACCGAAATTGTTTTTGACTTGGTTCTCTTTTTCCAGAGAGTTTTTCAGTCAACTGGGGGCTTGGGCCAGTCGACTGGGGTCCTGTGTGGACTGTTGGTGATGTTTGGGTGGTTCGGTGGTTGGGTGTTGGCTTTCCTCGAGTGGTTTGATCGATGAAAAAGGGAGTTTTTACGAAAACTTTAGAAAAAAACGTGTTTACCGGAGGTTTAGAGCTAACCCTTGGTGTTGAGGCTCAACTTCTAAAACGTTTTGATGAAAATATGTTTTTACATATGCTGGTTTGATCTCCATGATTCATGGATTGGATCCCTGATTTATACATGTGTTGTACAACTATTTTTTTGGAAAAATATTTTAAAATGTTTTGTTTAATCTCTATGTTGATGAATGGATCTATATACATGTATAATGTATATTTGTGAAAGATTTTCATAGTTGAGCTACGATTCTATTTTTAGAAGATTATCTAGATGTACCAGGATGACGTGTATTTGGCACGAGTTGTCCTCGGTGAAAGTCCGAAAACGTGCGCAGTGTAGGTACCTTTGTTATCCTTTGGGTAGTTCCCGTAAAGAAGGTCGATTTTGGTGCTTTTGTCCCTCAGGTGGTCGCCCGTAAAGTCAGCATTTTCGTCGTGGTGCTCCATATAGAACTTGTCATTACCTAGTGAGTCTTGAATAGCTGGGGTCTAGGGTAATGGACAGGAGTCTATAGTTGTTACCTGTGTCCCCTTGTGATGGAGTCGGTACATAAGATCATATTCTTTTTTTTCACGATGGTACATTCTACGAGGGAACAATATTTTGATTACTGTTTTTTCTTAACTGTGGTAGTTTATTTGCATTATCTACAGAACATGATTTTAAGGATTGAAAACATAGATTTTATGAAATAAAACCATTTTGAGACTCGTGGTGGTCTGATGGAAAACCGTTTTGGGTTTTGTGGTTGAGTTCACTCTCTCCATATGATTGCATATCCTACTTTACAGCTTTATAATCTGTTTTCTATTGAGCTTCGGCTCACGGGTAAAATTTTCTATAAAACCATTTTCAGGTGATACTGTGGATGAGGAATAGCTTCGGTGGTGCCCACGGTGGCGGAAGACTTTTATAATTTTCCTTTTTGGTATGCCTGTTCCTGAAGGCATATTTTGTACGTCGTAAAGCGATATACTGTATGCATGTTGGAACTGCATGTAATTTATATATGAGAGATACACTTGGTTGGGTATTCCATTGGTTTCAACAAGCGAATTTCAATGTATGAAAACTTATATTTTTATATAAAACGAATATTTGGTCGATTTTCACGTGACCCCGAATTTTGGGACGTGACAAAATCTATTATATGCTCATTAGTAGATTTAAGATATAATTCTTATTCTGATACTTTATTAGGTACTATTAAAACTAGTTTAGTACATGGCACAGTATATTTTGAATGTTTTATTAATTTTGAAGTTTCACTTCATGACCCAACAATATTAAAAACTTTAACCTTACAAGTACAAACTAAAAGATATAATATGAATACTTTAGCATTAAATTTACAAATTACTTATAGGGTTTATTTAAAAGCTATGACAACATCCGCTCTAATGTTTAAAGGTATCACAATCCCTCAAGGATCAACAATAATGTTCCAATCAAATCTTAATAGATCTCAAGTTATTGCACCAAAAGTTATTAAGTGGCATGAAATAAAAGAAGCAGGTAAACAAGATAATAATACATGGCATATGTCTCAAATAATGCCTCCACAAACAACTCAAACAAAAACAAATCCAAATTTCATTGTCGAGTTTCCCGATGGATCTGTATTATTTCAATTTTCACCTCGTAGATCAAAATCAATACAAAGATTTGATACACTACCACTACAATTATTAAGATGACAATCCTTAAGATTGCAACAATATTATACACCAGTTCAATCATTAAATAGATCTAATCAATCCTTTAGAAATTATCCTTTATTAGGTGTTCAAATTCATGATCAAATTCTTCAACTAATATATAGAAATGATTTTAATCAAGAAACTAATGAAGAACCGAAAATAGATTTAACATCATTAAATATTAATGTTTTATCAATT
This sequence comes from Heliamphora ciliata, assembly GCA_032360265.1. Taxonomy (NCBI): domain Eukaryota; kingdom Viridiplantae; phylum Streptophyta; class Magnoliopsida; order Ericales; family Sarraceniaceae; genus Heliamphora; species Heliamphora ciliata. The sequence goes on from JAUMHN010213417.1 coordinate 15,760, forward strand.
GACTCTCCTGTAGAGATCCCTAAAAAAGAAATAAATTTAGAAGAAATAAATAATGAATATTTAAAATATTATAATAAATACAATCGTGAATGTTTTACATTTAATCATATGATCGATGACGAAAATATAATTAAAAGCCAATATATTAAATTTTTACAAGAATCTAATATTTCAATTCGATTTTTCCCTTGGTATTATAATATTTGTTGTACTAAACATCATATTAAAATTTCTGAAGAATTATTATCTCAATCAATTAATACATTTGAAAAGAAATGATCAACCTCTGATGGTGATCATCATTTTATAAATCCACAAAGTTGAACTATTGATATCGTATTAGGTGTCAAGGCTAAACCTTTCGCTCAATCTGATCAGCATTTTCCTCATCAATTAAATTACACTACTGCTCATCTCCAAACCCTGGGAGAACAAGATACAACAATTGAAAACATTTTACCATATATTGATTATCGATTAACTTCAATCCAAAATATTGTAAAAAATTTACATATGCAAGCTTCTGCTATATCTACAAACACTCTACCAAATAAAATAACACCTCCTTGTGTACACCCATTTGTTAAACCTAAATTTCATTTAAAATGACCATCACAGGAATTTATTCAACAATTGTATCAACAATATCAACAATTAAATCAACCTCAAACAACTTCTAAACCAACATCATCTCAGCAAGAAAAAGAGAATAATCTAAATCTATAAATATGTTACAAGAAGATGAAGTATTACAACAATTGTATGAACAATTCCAAAATCAACCATCATAGATTCAAGAAATGAAAATTCATCATAAACATGTCACACGTAATTATTATCCATGACCAACACCAATTGACTTACAATATAAAGAAAGACCAATGGAAATGCCATATGCATTTAATGGATCTAATTTAATGGAATAGAATTTAGATGGTGAAACATATTATCAAATAATTCAAATGGGTCAACATATAATGATGGCAACCACTGCAGCCATAGCTCAAAATTCTCAAAATAATGATGCAAATGTAGGAGAATTATTAATTCCTGAATTTTCAGGCCAACTCAACGGATAATGGGATAATTATCTCACTGAACATCAAAGAAGAGTAATTTTAACAACAATAAAAAGAGATGAAGAAAGAAATCCAATTACTGAAAATAATTTATCTATCAGTGATGTAGTAACAACATTAATAACTACTATGATTCAATACTTTGTAGGAAATACTAAAATAGTCCTCGAAAGAGGTAAAAAATTATTAATCAATTTAAGATGTCCAATATTAACTCATTTCAAATGGTATAAAGATGTATTCTTAACTAAATTTTATCAAAGAATGGATGCTAATCAAAATTTTTGGAAGGAAAGATTTATAGCTGGACTTCCAACATTATTTACTGAAAAAGTCAAAACAAGAATAAGAAATAAAAATCAAGATTTAATCCTCTATCATCAATATACATATGGAGAATTAATATCAGAAATATGTGTAGAGGGATTAGTATTGTGTAATGATATAAAATTAAAAAATCAATTAAAGAAAGAGAAAACGATTAGGTAAAACAGAGCTTGGTCAATTTTGTTATTAATTTAGTTATAATACAATTAAATCACCTTTAGATAGTGATAAAAAGGTAAAGAAAAGAAAACCAAATAAATATAGTAAATATAAATCTAGATATAAATATAAACCTAAATATAAAAAATATGATAGACCATATAAATCATATAAAAGACAATCTGCAAAGTATCAAAAGCCTACTTATAAGAAATCTAATAAAAATCAAAAAACAACAAATCAAGCGTCAACAAGTAAAAAAGATATATCTTGTTGGAAATGTAGTAAAATAGGTCATTTTGTTAATAAATGTTATACGAAACAAAAAATAAATGAATTAAATTGTTCAGATGAGCTAAAGAAACAATTATGTAATTTATTACTCAATTCTAATCCACCAAGTGATAATGATACCCACTCTGAGTATGAATTTGATTCTGACAATTCTAATGATTGTTTAGAACTTGAAGAATTAAAACAAAATATTATAACATTATCTAATGAATCAAATGAAGAAGATAAAGATGAATGTTGTACAAAATGTCAAACACAAAAAGATTATTATCAAGCTATACTAAATATGAATGACTTATCAATAAATGTATTATCTAAACCTGAACAAAAAATACTAGATACATTAAATCAAATTAATGACCCAAAAATGAGAAAAAAAAATCATTTTTAATTATATAGATCAAATAAATAATAGAACTCAACATTTAGTTCAACCAACGCCTCCCAAATTTGATTTTAAAAATATTTTAAAAAGATTAGAAAAATAACCAACTCAAACGCCAACAATTTATGACATGTATCAAGAATTAAATCAATTAAAACAAGATATTAAAAATTTACAACAAAGAATTTCAATATTAAAAAAATGATAAAAGGGATCTAATGCATTTTGCATATGAACCCTCTCCAAGTACTCAAGAGAGTAATAATCTAAATAATAATGGTAAAAATAAAAATAAAAACAAAGGAATTGTTATTCCGGAAACATATCCTAACTTGACAATTAATTAAACTAATTTTCTATTTTTAAGTCAAATTATGTTCAAAAATGGTACATTAAAATACATTTAGTTATACTAGATGATTTTATAGTTGAAGCCATAGCATTAGTTGATTCTGGTGCTGGCTTAAATTGTATAAGAGAATGATTAATTTTAACAAAATATTTTGAAAAAACAAAACAAAATTTACATACTGCTGATGGCAGTTCAATGAAGATAAATTATAAATTATCTAATACATATATCTGTAATCAGGGCGTTTGTCTCCAAACTGAATTTGTATTAGTTCAAGATTTATCTCAACATATAATATTAGGAACACCATTCCTTACTATGATAGCACCATTCACCGTAAATCATCAAGGAATTCAAACAAAATTATTAGAAAATTAAGAAATAGTATTTCTTTTTACATTTCCTCCTCAACCTCATACATTACAAGATTTAAAAACCAATTTAATTTTTAAACAAAAACAAATTCATTATCTTCAAGAAGAATTATCTTATACTCAAATTGAAAAATAATTAAATAAATTTGAAACACAATAACAAATTGAATATTTTAAAAATCTTTATAAAAAAGATTTATATTCAAATATTCCGCATGCCTTCTGGCATTAAAAATAACATATTATACAATTACCTTATGAACCTGACTTTAATAAAAGATATATCCCTACAAAAGCAAGACCATCTCAAATGGATACAACTCAATTAGATTATTGTAAAAAAAAAATTCAAGATTTATTGGATAGAAAATTAATCCGTCCAAGCCAATCTCCATAGTCGTGTGCGGCTTTTTATGTCAATAAAAATACTAAATCAGAATGAGATACCCCTCGATTAGTAATTAATTATAAACCATTAAATAAAGTATTACAATGGAAAAGATATCCAATTCATAATAAAAAGATTTATTAAATAGATTAAATCAAGGAAATTTTTTTTCTAAATTTGATATGAAAAGTGATTTTTGACAATACAAATTGATGAAAAATACAGATATAAAACAACATTTACTGTACCATTTGGAGACTATGAATGGAATGTTATGCTTTTTGGATTAAAAAAATACTCCCTCTGAATTTCAAAGAATTATGAATGATATTTTCAATAATTATACACAATTTTGTATAGTCTATATTGATGTTGTCCTAATATTCTCTCCATCAATTTCTCAACATATTAAACATTTACATAAATTTTATTATATTATCAAATCAAATGGCTTAGTTCTTAGTGGTTCTAAAATGAAATTATTTCAAATAAAAGTAAGATTTTTAGGTCATAATATTTATCAAGGCACTATAATTTCAATTGACAAATCAATAGAATTTGCAAGTAAATTTCCTAATGAAATTACAAATAAAACTCAATTGCAAAGATTCTTAGGAAATTTAAATTATATTTCAGAATTTTATAAAGATCTTTATAAAAATACTAAAATATTATATCAAAGACTAAGAAAAAATCATAAACCTTGGACATCTCAACACACATAAGCCGTGCAAAAGATAAAACAACATGCCAAACAATTGCCATGTTTATGTCTTCTTATTCCAAATGCTTTTAAGATTGTTGAAACAGATGCCTCAGATATTGACTATGAAGGTATTCTTAAACAATTATATCAAGATAAATAACAATTAATTAGATATACCAGTGGGGTATGGAAACCCACTCAAATGAATTATTTAACTATTAAAATTTTTTTTTATCAATTGCTTTATGTATTACCAAATTTGAAAGTGATTTATTAAATAAATTTTTTTTTATTAAAAATTGATTGCAAAGCTGCCAAAAATGTTTTACAAAAATATGTCAAAAATATTGTTTCAAAACAAATTTTTGCAAGATGGCAAGCTATTCTTAGTATATTTAATTTTGATATTGAATTTATTAAATGTGAATCCAATTCTCTTCCTGACTTCTTAACTCGAGAATTCTTGTAGGGTTCAAAAGAAATTCTATCAATTTTTATGATGTCGTCTTCGAAGGTAAATTTAACCCTGAGGAATCCCACACGCACACATTAGATGAAAGATAAAACTCCATTTCATTCTGTCTCAAAAGCACAACCACCGTATTTACTCAATGAAACCCTTTTCCCATTACGCCTCTGAAAGAAGAAGACTACAAAGTGATTATTACAAAGAGTGATAGGGAGAAACCCTTGGCAATTGCTAACATTATCAGTAAGTATCTACTACTCAAATGGTTCTATATATCAAACATATCCACTCCATCAAGGATTTTTTTATAAAACACTTCTATTGGAGACAGGTTCAATAAAAATCCAATATAATTCAAATGATAATGGTAAAATCATTAATTATTCGAAATATGTCATCCAAAAAATCATTTCAAGAACTGATTGGGGTCGTGGCCAAAATTTTAATAAAAATTTCAAAAATAATGCCATAAAACCTAAATCATATAATTATTATGATTATCAAATGGCTTTTCACAATCTATTTTATTTA